>JAVQJG010269624.1:0-28776 GCA_036024015.1 Craterocephalus amniculus
TAACGGTTTTATTGTTTATGGCTGGCGGTAGATTCAGCAGGTGGATGGATCTAAGAAGGCTCAGTTCTGGAGAGAGAAGATACGGAATCAGGATTGCTTTGAAAATGCAGAATCTAATCAATGTATCTAGAGTCTTAACCAACCGGAGAGTTAGAGCTGAAGGTGCTGGCTGGCAGGCAGACAAACAGGTAGCAGGGAGGCAGGCGAGCTGAGCAGGCAGGTAGGTGAGCAGGGCAGGCAGGTAGGTAAGCAGGGCAGGCAGGCAGGTAAGCAGGGCAGGCAGGCAGGCAGGCAGGCAGGCAGGCAGGCAGGTAAGCAGGGCAGGCAGGCAGGTGAGCGGGGCGGGCAGGCAGGCAGGTAAATTTCATGCGCTGGTTCTCCAGGAAAAGAGACAACGATCTGGCAAAGACTGCAGCAGTGTGCAGCCAGATAAAGCCTCTAGTAATTGCAAGCAGGTGTGACAGGAGGAGACAGGTGCTGACCCAATTAGCTGGGAGCACCCATCCCCAGGAGCAGCAACTGAGGGAAGCAAAACAAAGGAAAAACCCAGGTAGCCAGCCTACCCATGACAGATGGGGTGTGGTGGTAGGGGGAGGAGCGTGTGTGGGTGTATGGGTGATGGGAGGGCAGGGAGGTTTCTGTGGGTGCGTAGCTGGGGCACTGGGGATTGGCGTCTGCTGGGTGGCCGTACGGAGGGGAATGGTCACTCAAGTCGCGCGGCCCTCTGCCTGTGGGGGATAGGGAGCGCTCCCAGGCTCATGTGCCAGGGACCAAATTCTCTCTCGTTTTTAAATTTTCTGTTAATTTTTCAAATTTTTTAGTATTTGTTTTGTATTCTGAACTAATTTTTGAAGACAGAAACAAACACACAACAAAACCCTTAATGAGCTTAATTGCTATAGCTATGACTACTATAATAAAGTGTAAGGACAGTATAGAGCTATAGAGTATAGCAATAACAAACATACACTATGAGGGTGCTGTGAGCCAGCTATTTTATCAGCATGCACCACTATTCACCGAAAGAAAAGAAAGAGCAGCGATATTGAGATCAGAATGAGTTTAGCTAATATGTGTTAAAGGCTCCAAGGCAAGAACATTAAAAAAGCTAGTTGGGAAGGTGATAATGGTGACATATTAGACAAAGGTGGGGATTAAACTCATTAGATCACCCTTAATCACTTCTAATGGCCCTCACCTGCAATTTATGCTTCATAAAAGTTCCTCCATCCTGAATTTATCGGCTCAGGTTACATCCAGTAAATGCCTGGATGAGAGTGTGCTGCTCTGTAGATGTGTGTAATTAGTCATGCAAAATAGGTTAATTGGTTAGAAAAAGCACAGATTGAGAAAATATGAAATGCTATCATTATGATAATCATAAATTCTGACAAAATTTTACAACAAGACCACAAACAAATAGTTTTAAAGAACAGGATAACACCTGTCATATTCAGGCTACTATTGTTTTTTCAGTCACTGTTTGATTAGGTTCATTGTTTTACAATGTAATAGAGAAAGCCCACTAGTCCATAGATGCCAGAATATGACTGCCCAAAGATAAATCTACTACAGAAGGGTAAAATATAAAGCTGAGTTTCCCAACCGAGATGTAAAAAGTAAAAAATGTTAAAACCAATTATGTAAAGAGGTAATGGAAGTTGTTGGTCATGTAATGAGATATTTCTCTTTCCACTCATTTCTTTTCTATATATCTGTTTAATAAAAAAAAAACAAAGCAAAAAAAAATAGCTACACCTTAGTATGCCATCAAGTATGTCAAAACAATAGCCAAATTAGATTATTCTTTATTTGTGGTACAACATCAGCTTTGTACAGCTAGACAGATAGTTAACATGTAGGAGGTATGACCCCGAAAACCTTGTTGAGCATTTAGATTTTATCTTTTTGTTATCACTTCTTCCTCAGATTTACCATTCAAGTTTTTGTAACACTGGAAGTATAAACAGTCCGACTAGGAACTGTGATTCAGTGCGTAAGGCGGGACCCTCATTGCCTGCTATACTATTACTGTATACCATTATCAATGTCTTAATTACACAAAACTCAATCAATATTAGAACAAACAAATACATAAACACTTATCAGTTGGAATGTCCACCATTTTGAGTCCTTAGACATGAGAAAAACAAGCTCTAAAATTGGTCCGGTGTAGGTTGGTGTTAGTCCTTGCCTCACAACTTCAAGTTCAACCGTGGAGACTTTTCAATCTTTACTAGGCGAAGTCTTTACCACAAGAATAACCGGCCATTCGTTCCGTTTGGCCTGACCATCTTTCATCAGAACTATATCCTCCACTCGAATGCTCGCTTTGTCATCTGTCCACCTATGAAAAGCTCTTTTATTTTCATTCATGTTAATAACATTGCCCATCGCTTGCTTTCAGGACTACCTCTACAAGGGCAATAAGTAATAATGTTCCATTGCCCAAAGACATCTAATCCAATAGTGTTAAAAGAAGGTTCTGGGGTAAGCTTGTCTGCTGGTAGCGGTGCCCTTTTTTGTCCCATCAACCTCCCTCTCAATTAATACAGGTCACATAATTATAGAGGACAGTAGACACCAGTTGTTTACCTGCCACTATCCACACTCCAGCTGACTGCATGGCACCTTCGGTAAAATGATGACCTTGATGGAAAAGATCCTCATTGTAATGTCTCACTATGAGGGTTGTGATGTGAAAAGATTTGGCAGTATGACAGGATGTTGCTCATCACTTGTGAAGTCAGCGTTGGAAAGGCGTCCTCAAATTCAAAGCTGTCCATCCTCATTGATGAAAGGGTCCAATTTTCTTAGCAGAGTCTTTTTTGAGAGTGGAATCCTGTCTCTCTAACAGTTTAACTCTTCTGCATAAGATTCTTGCTGGACACAACAAATGACGACTCTTTTGGCTTGCCACTGTGCACCAACAGTATCCAGTTCGAGTTTTGAAGAATTTTTTGCTACTTGTATGAGTTTTGTGGTGACTTGTAGTCGCTTCTTCCAACTAGAAAATGGTTCAAAGGATGCTGAGGTGAACTGACCTTCTGCAGCTTTAGTTGACCACAACTTGGGTCCGAACTTCAACATCAACCAGGTTAACTTCATGAAAAATCTCACGGTGTGTATTTCAACATCTATCTCAATCCAGATTGTGTCCCTGATCTCAGCAGTCAGGACAAAAGTGCACAACACCAAACCTGGTACTGTATGGGCTGGATGAGGTGCCAACTTTGCCTTGCCCATGACAAATCCTGGGACCAATTTTCATCACTGGTGACAGGAAGGCAGGCTACTACAGCGATAGCCTGAGTGGAAACTATATCTGAGCTGTGATATACTGTATCTTTAAGATGTATTCAGATAAATTCAAAATGCAAAAATGACCTGCATCTAGGAATAAATACATTGGAAGAAATAACATAAGAAATAATCTGTAAGGAAGACGCTAAATTGGCCTCATTTCAAACACTGAAATGGTTCCTCACACTGGGTCAGCAATTCTTTGTTAATGAGGCAAAAAACAGGCTTTTAGAAGACCATGTATGTAAAATGACTAAATGTTTTAAAATTAAAAATGTGAAAGCTTGATTATGTCATGGCTGCAGCATGACCAAAGCTATTTTGTTTTATTTGTTCACTATTTGTTGCAGCAGTCAGAAATGAACATAGTAGCATAAGAGCAATGCCACCATGTACAATGTTTCATTTATGAGCAGCTAGACACAACAGTAAAGAGAGCCGCATTTCATTAAATTTTAATTAAGACAAATGATCTGTGAGAGCATATCGTCTCTTAGGTGACTCTCATCATGTGACAACCAGCTGGCTGCAACTGCTGTGGACGGAGAGGAGACACCAAGAGAAGGGTCAGCTAATGAGCAACAGTAAGCTTGTGAGCTTCTCACTGAGTTATATTCATGGGGTGATTAAATTAAAACAGCCACAACATAGGTGGTTGAAATAGATGTGAAAGGCAACGTCTTACCGGCAGGAGGTGTGATTAATAATGTTATGGCTATAATAAGAAAAGGTTAGGAACATGTCATTAATGAAATCTCAGCCTTGTTTTGGTTTCTCTCTGCTCTTCTGTGTTAAGAATTAACAAAGATGGCAACCACAATTTGTTGCCAGGTTTATCCAAAATTCTATCTTCTTTCTTCTGCTTTGCCCTTCATTGGGTGCTTTTAGATCATTAGTTGTGTTTACATAGGGCACTTTTCCAATCCGATTGAACGTTGCATCAGAATAAAACTGTATTATGTAAATGCCTCAGCTGATCTGATCAGTCTTGATCGGAAATCATTTCCAACCCGATCGAGAGGGGTGGTATAAACCTTTTCACGATTGAATCATCAGGAAAAAAGAAGCATGTAAACACTTAATCTAATTGTTTCCGGGTGGATGTTGTTTATGCGCATGCTCGAACCATGTGGGAGTTACATGACAGAACAAGTTTCAGGGAAGATGTGAACAATGGTGGCAGAAAAACAAAATGGGACTGTGGCAGATACGTTTTTGTTGAAAACTGAAAGAGCATGTCAGCTGGAATCTCTCATCAGATTGATTTCAATCAGACAGATTAATTTGACCATGTACATGTAGCTATCATCCTGCAGTCACGCTGCATTGAACTGGCAAAGCGGGATCACTTAAAACAGAATGACTAAAATCTGTGTAATTATTGGAATCACTTATTTTTTATTGTTTTGTTTCACTGATTCTATGCATAAAAGTCCAAGACACATAAATAGCTTGCCTTTCCAAAATGGCTAAGAAAGGTCATATTTTAAACACACAGAGCATAACAAAGTCATACTCACTGAGACAAAATATTGTCTGTTCTTGCTATGTGCACATACTTTGAAGAATCTTTCTTAACATAAGCCATATTAGTGGAAAGTCACTTTCATCAAACCCTTGACTAAAGTTGTCTAATGTCGACACTTCCCCGGAGGTAAATTCTGTAATTTATTTTCCTGTCGGTCAGACCTGACTGACGTGCTGTCAGTCACCACGAGCAAAATCGCCATGAACACACTGCTCCGCTACATACCATTAGAAACAACAACAGCCCATTTTCAAGAGGCACTGCACTCAGGTTGTCAGCAAGACATTTTTCTTGTGAAGGCTTTGCCTTTTGGACAAAATCCAAGCCCTCAACATGTGCCTTTAAGACAAGAAGCAAGCGGCTGTAACACCATGTGTGATCCTAGCTAGTATAAGTTACAGCAGCCGTAAAAATTAATAGTTTAGAGCTATAAATACAACAAACAATATACAAGATAGCAAACTGTAACTCTAGCAGAAATAAGCCTCTATATCATGTTTACATTCTAAAAGGAGGGAGACTTGTTTTTTTGATAAGCCAATATTTTTGAAATGGAGAAGATTGTTATGTAATATATGCAGTCATTGTGCCGAGCAGAAGAAGATTGATGGACTTGTGTAACCCTGTGCAGTCTGTGCTGCCTGGTCATACTAAGGCGAGCTTTCCCTTGGGCAAGCGAGACTATTGGTTGAAGTTCAGATATAACTTCATTTTCTCAGTGGATGAAATGCACCTTAAGGCCAGAGGCACTGGGTAGAGAAAAGGAAGGGCTTTATCACAAACGGTGTTTCCAGCTCATATGGATCCTTAGTGAGAGTCAGGGGCTAAGGCATAAAAGAAATCCATTGTGGCTGTGGAGCCTGGCTGCTGACAGAAATTAAATTGTGTCCACAGACATTGAAAGCCAAGGTCTATGTCGATAGTTTGTAGCTGTATCAAATTTAAGATAGAATTATATGAAAAAAAAAATTAGGAGTGCCATAAATAACCCCTCCCCCCACTGTTTGAGCCAAAGCTCATTTAGCATGATCTGAGATAATGTCTAATGAATCAAAAGTTGAGATTCTAGGAAGTCATGGACAATGCATTATGTTGGTTAAAGAGGAATGGGACAATCCAACTTGTCATGAGCACACAACCCAAAAGCCAGCATTGTTGATGGTATGAGGATTAACATGATATTATGAACTGATCTGTGAAGGCACCCTTAATACGCCATCCAGACATTGTTCGACAAGACTTTACTTATTTTTGAAAAACAATGCCAAACAATCTCAAATCCAGTACTGCAACTGTTAAAAAACTCTGGGTGCTTAATTGACACACCTATTTTACAGCTTGTGTTGCAATACTGACGTTTCTACATATTCACTTTGGGGATGTAATGACATCAGCAGTTGCCACTCTTACCAAGGATAAGGGTATATACCTATAAAGGACCAGGAGGGTCTTTGAAAAAGAAATACAGCATTTTCAGGATGAGTATTTCTTAGTAAAGGCTGCTAAATATAATTTCTAATTCAACAATTCATTGATATAAAAAGAAATAATTTAAAAGTGCTTTGTAATTATACATTTAACATTGAAATATTACAGAGCAATTGCACATTGATATATTTATTCATTTTCAAATAGTGTTGAGGAGACAGCACATGTCGAGCAGAAATATGTGTACATTGGAATACCACAGGCAAATTGAAGAGGCCACAAGGAAAGCTGCAACAGCCAAATATCTACAACAAGTAAGGCAAGTCCTGAGAATTCATCTCAATGGTAAAAGCAACACTCGAGCAATTAACATTTATGCCCTGTCAGTGCTTAGATACCCGTCTGGGATAATTAGCTGTCCAAAGGAGGAAATTTACCACACAAACATTAAAACACAGAAACTGCTCACCATCCATGGAGGGTTCTTTCCCAAGTCCAGTATCCAGAAAGACAAAGGACTGGTAAGCATCACAGCCACTATCCAAGATGAAACATTCAAGCTCATACATCAGGAGGATGATCCCAAGCGAATAAGCATTTTGTGAATGCCTATGGCAGTGGAAACTACAGAAGAAGAGATTGTATAAACCATCATGGGAGGAAAAACCCCTGCATGAGATGTAACTCTGATAGAAGTATTTGATATGAGCAAGTCCTACCAAAAGCTATAGAACGCTGGACTCAAGGACAGCAGTGACGTGCTGATCATGGCAGCACAGGAGCAAGCATTAAGCACCAGAGCATATAGGCCCAGATCTACCACACCAGGCAGGATCCTTGGTGCAGGCTGTGCAAAGAGGCCATTGAAACAATCCAGCACCCAACAGCAGGATGTAAAATACTAGCAGGAAAGGAATATATGGGATACCATAACCAAGTGTGTTGTTCTGAGAGAGGGAGAGATGTGACAGTGTGGGTCCTGTGCCTCTGATCATGCGCCGCGGCTACTTGGCCACAGGGATATCCCTTTGGCTGACTGGTCAACGCGCATACCTGGTAGGTTGTGGGATCCCCGCCTGGGCCCTCCTTTGTCCTGCCACAATCTGGCGTTGTTGATTCTGTAGGATCCATGTAGCACTAAGGGTGGGTCCATAAATTCCAAATAAGTGGCATGTGCATAAAGCATGAATATATAGGCCTACTTGTGAAAAGAGGGGGAGAGATGTGACAGTGAGGGTCCTGTCATTACGCCTCCAAATGATCATACGGCCTGTCTACTTGGCCACAGGGATATCCCTTTGGCTGACTGGTCAGCGCACATGATTTTTACCCAGGATGTTGTGTCAATCTCCACCTGGGCCCTTCTTTGTCCTGCCACATTCGCTCTCCAAACTTTGAACCAACAGCATTTAAAAGTTGCCTTCCACTTCTTTGCGCTTCCTGTCTTACGTAGACTCACTTGCTTTGTAGGTAAGGCACCCACTCATAAGTCTCACAGTGGATGTTACACAAAGATAACTAAAGCTTTAAAAAATAAACAAATCAGGATAAATTATCTATTTAAAATTTATGTTGGCTTCCCCACAGCCTATGAGTATTATATTATGACAAATGTCCTGTTAGAAAATATAATATAAGGGACAAACAGTAAAACTTAATTCTCTTTAAACAAAAAACAAAACAATAATGCTTATCTGATCGAACAATAAAACTTACTCAAGCTCATTCTTAATTCCAACTTCCAGCTGTTTTTTCCACTCTGAAACCACTGAGCTCAAGCTATCTATATTCTTTAAAATGTATCTGTACAAACTGTTCACTGAAATCAAGATTCAACAAGACATGATACAAAATCCCCAGCTCACTCTTATTCTCTTGTTGATTGAATCTTCAGAGACAGAAACAGTGCTCAAACGAATATCAGATTGACAGATTGATACATGAGGATGCCGGTCGCGTTGATAGCAGCAATCTGTATGGAACACAGGCCAGAGCAGTGAAGAGAAATTACTTATGTTTTTGATGCATGGACCCCACTGTTGAGCCTAGTTCACAGAAAGTTCAGTTGAGCAGCAGGCTCTGTCATGGTCCTTTTGAATAGATTCACTCTCCGCTATCTCTCTGGCAGGCTTGGTGTAATGGATGAGGTGGAAGACTCCAACAAAAAGCACATCTGCATCCACACGATAAAGTGTTTCACAAAGGAGACACAGGCTTTCTTTGAACACAGACCCAGTTAGTTTCCCACACATGGTCCTCATAAAGATTCGAGGACCACAAGTAACCACAAGTATTATTTTTATGATATAGGCAGCTGAAAATATTTGCATCTACTGCTTATAAACTGTATTTCAGTACAAATTCTCAGTTAACTGTAAAAGATTCTCTTGAAAACATGGCATTTTTCCAACTGACCACAGAGATGTCCCATTATGTGACATAATGATTATATCCCCCCACAAATATATAATGATGTTGTACCCATCAGTATAAACAGTTTTGAGGTCTGTCTGCCTTTGGTCTATTATTGAGCACATGTCATTGCTCTAGGTAGGCAGTATTGTGTAATTGACTTGCTGGCCCTGAGGCAACTGGAGATGTTAGGCATCTCAGTGGTCACACCTCAGTGCCTCACAGTTGGCAAGGCTGGGCTTGCAACAAATCACCCTGCACTGACAGCCATGTTCGCCTTTCGATGCTCACTTCCTTTGGAACTGCAGCTATGACAACAAAAACTACTCAAAAGACAGGGAGAACACATTTCAATATCATTCACCATCGAACACTGTACCCACATCTTTCTGGAAATAAGGCCTAAGTTGTTCCAAATAGGAAACTGTGAGCACATGTTTGAATCCTTAAAAACTGCTGGTAAATCATTGCTCCAGCAAATGGGAAGGTCTGGCGGTGGCAAAGACATTGTGTGGGCACTTGGGAGAAAGAGAGCAGATGGAGATGTGCAACTGTTGTTGGACCAAAGGCACGCTTGCACAGGCAGATTTCACAGTTACATGTAGGCCTATGCCTCAAAACTGGAGCCATTAAGAGACAGTGCTTTTTACAGAATATATACATTGTTGCATTAAGCATGTCCAGGGGAGTCAGGAGATAGTTCTCTGTTCATGAATTTATGTGTTTAAGAAGTCAATGCTGCCACTAAACAGGTTCATATTGGAATGGTTGTAGAAGAAATGTGACATTAATCATTATTTATGAAGCACACTCAGAATTATTCGTATAAAATCAGACAGGAACAGACAAATACTGGGAATACAGCAAGAGTACACATGCATCCTTCCTATTCTGCATGGGGTCATATGTATTCAGATTATGTCTGGTGGTCAGAGTGCATCTCAAAATTCTCTAGTTTGATTTTATCCCATCTATCATTATTCTCTTTGGCAAACACAATGCCATTGGTTCCCAGAAGAATTATAGGGCTGCACTGCAGAAGACAAACAATTTACTGGCACTTTGCCTCACTGAACAGCACTGTCAGCCTGCCAGGAACCATCCATTTTAAACAATACATGCTTTAGTCACTAAGCTACACATTTCCTCAATACAATAACTCACAGTATTCATGGAACCTTTTGAATTATACCAATTACTTAAGACAATATAAGCTATTCAAACACTGTAGATGCTAATTCTAATCACAAAGATTTCATTTTATGTTTGATGAGTAAAGATTAACAAATATTACGTAGATCAAATAAGTAGATGGGATGTGTTGGAAAAATACCACCACCTTCCACACCTCTGCTTTAAACTACTTCACCTTTAAAGAGGGAGTTTAGATAAGATTCTTTTTGGCAGGATTTCTGCATTAACTCCCTCTCCTACCAGAGTGTAAATTAAGTGGGGAGCTAGTGCACTGTGCCGAAGCAGGAATGTGGGCCTGAGGCAGAGCAGAGCCGAGCAGTGTGATGCTCCAGGGGAGCCAGAGGCCACATTATGCTGCAGCAGGGCCAGAGAGCTCAGAGTCTGACAGCACTGCGCCCTCGGTGGACACACCAGGACCACTGCCACCGTATTCTCGGGACATTTACATTATTCAAAGATAAATGCATTGTCAATTTTGTGTCTCCCAACACTAGATATGTGTGCCGCTTCACTCCTCCTGCAGCCAAAGGTGGGCTCACCTCCGCCCACTGGAAGACACACTACAAATGAAATCAAATGTCTTTCTGGATGGTGCAGAATTACTTAACCCTGCAAGCTGCCACAGTGCTCCTCGATCTAGATTTAATGCGGAGCCCTGTTGGTAAGGAGAACAATAGAAGAAGGCAATATGTCTTTGGATTTATTTATTTTAAAATGTGGTTTCATGTTTTAGATCAGCTTTTTTAAACATAAAATAATGATTTTGAATTCATATAATACAGAAAGTCCGATTATACGTTTACATTTAGCCCGGCTTGTTTAAATAATGGATTTCATTGTTTATCACCAAGTTGTAACATTAGTAGCTGACTGATTATAGCTTGAGGCTATGTTAAGCTGCACTGTGTATTCTTTTTATCATGACAGCATCTTTTAAATATAAAGTGATTTAGTTGTGATTCTAGTAGTGAACTAATGCACAATAACTTGCCCCTCGGTTTAATAATAATGCAGACGCTAACCTCAAAGTCACTTTTAAGGCATAGATGTTTTTTTTAGCTATTTGTGTTCTCCTTTTAGCTGTCCAGACCACGCATGGTCACCTTTACTGCTGGCGTCCCCTCTATCTCCTCTCTTATCCTGCTCTTTCTATTGTAGCAATAAAGATTTCTTTTAAATATGTGTGATACAATAGTGAGCAGAAGTTCTGCACCGAAATCAAAGAGGATTCAATCCTTGCATGAACTATAAGGGATGTAGCATAGGTAACAAAATTGCTTAGCATAACATGATATATTGGCATGTGTTAATCATTTAGCTAATATTATATGCATGTAACGGCATTACTCAACTTACATGGTTTGTTTGGAATATCTGTGCAAAGTTATTTTTGCCTTTTGTTGGCATTGGCTAGTTTGCTAAACATGATCCTGACACATACTGAGCACACTGCTCAGCAAAACGTCCTGTTGGGGATCCACTGGATGCCAGTTAACGTTAACGCTCATTGTAAAGATGGTCACAAAAACATGTGACTGGATGTTAATAACAGATTGTAACAGCTGATAAAAATGCAGGGGACAGAGGTCACAGATAAGGAAAGTGCTAATTAGATACTGTTGTGGTGCACACGCTAGCTGTTTACAAAGCTTTGATGAAGTGATGATAATACGTCAATAAAACACATGTTTTATGACTACGTTAGTTTGTGTCCTTAGATTTATAAGGTTAGTTGATGTTGCTAGTGTTTCCAGCAGGAAAACAACTGGTAAATTGGTTTAGTTCTTTAAATGTCTTCCTGAACTAGATCATCTTAATAAAAACGAAACCATTATTTTCATGATCGTTTATAGAGACGTTTTTGACCAAAATGCCGGGATAATTTTTTTGCCACAGGCTGCCCCTGCCAAGACTGAAAGTCCTGAAAGGACTGTGTGCCAGCTGATCAGACACTTTATCATAGAGCAGTCTCTGTGCTGTGGTGTGGAAAAAAAGCTTGACTGGTAGACCTAACTTCCTTTTATAGTGTTAGGAAGTTATGTAAATGTCTAAATTTGAAAAAGGTTGAAACTTTTTCTGTAATTTTACTCTATGGGGAGGTTTGATATTGACATATGAGTGACAAATCTAATTTGCCCCTTTTTAAAATCTGGAATGATGACAGCTGCTTTGGGGTCCAAGGGAAGACACCTGAAAGCAGAAACATATTTATAATCTGTAGAATATCTTAGGCATCGTGAAATTCTCTTAAAAAACATGTGGGAAGGGTATCAAGACAGTTATAAGTGAAGGATCTCAAGTGGCATATGATCTCATCCGCGTTTTCGGGACTGATTGGAAAAAGATGTGTCTTGGTGCCTCCTCTTAGTTGACAAGAGCAATGATACATATCCTGCCCCTGGCACAGCAGCACCAACTACCTGCCGGATTTTCTGAATCTGAAGCAGTTAGTGCTTCAGGATTTCAGAAACCTGAGATAAGACGATTCTTAGAGCAGGTTTGTGGGGCTCTGTGATCTAGTTTTGCTTGAGTTTTGCCATATTGATTAAATCCTTATTGAGCCTCCATGGTGAAAAATGATTAATTTACATTCTTGTTCCAGATAGTGATTGCTGTCGGAGAAATGGTCTCCTTTAACCTTTCCGTGTTGTAGTGGAAAGCTTCTTATTGAACACACTGTGTTGTTTCCTTACTCTACAGTCAGAGTTATCCCCAGCACAGAGCCCACCTTCTTGATCAGTTTGGTCACTTTTTGTAAGTCTCTGCCCGTGATGCTGTTTTCCGAGCAGATGATTGCAAAACAGATTACACTTTTCACAACACTTTTATAGAAGATATGCAACGTCTTGGTTCAGATAATGAAGCATCTTAGTTTCCTGAAGAAGAAGAGTCTGCTCTGTCCATAAGTAGCCTCACCATTGCAGTTCTAGACTTGTCTATTTCTAGCAAATAGTGATTTGCTCACTCATTTTACTTCCCAATTCATAGTCGTCTCTTTTGTTTTTTAAGATGGAGGGATTGTTTCCAAATCATGTCACACTTAGCTTCTTGTCCGTCACTTTTACAACCGACGGATGCAGAGTTATCAGAACATGTTTGCAGTCAACAGGACTTTGTTTTGAGTTGTATTGGAAGTCTGTGATGTGCAGGTGATGGTGAGAGGGCAGCCCCCTTTCCTGATCCTATGACGTTGTCACAAATCTACGTGGTTGTGGAGTCATCTGCCGGGACGTTTTAGAGCTTCTCGCCTAACAGTGTCGGCTGAATTGTATTCAAAGCTCTTGAGAAATCAAAGAACATAATCCTCAAAGCCTGCTATGTCCAGACTAGAGTGGGATCTCCAAATCAGGTAGCATCTTCAACCCCAAGCCAATTACAATATGCAAACTGTAACCCCCAAAACCCACCGCACGCAGAAGCGACGCGGAAGCGCCGAGGAGCGGTAGCGCGGCGCTCTGCCCCTGTCTCCCCCTCCCACCGTGGGCGCCACAGCGCAGCGACTTTGCCGCGACTCCGTTTGTTGGAAGGGGTTCCGAAGAATTTAATGGCGGCGATCTGCCGCAACGGCGCGGCGCTGTGCGCCCGCGTCGCTTCCGCGTGCGGTGGGTTTTGGGGGTAATGAGTCCTTTTATTGCTTGTTTTACAAGGTGCTGAAGAATCCAATGCTGTTGTTGTGGGCAGGGTTTGTTCTGGGTTTTCAGAACCATGGGGGTGACACCATCTGGACCTGCAGTCTCTCTAGTTGCTTCTTCACCTGACTGCAGGAGACAGACAGGCAAGAGGAGGACTTAAGGCTGGTTTATACTCGCGCGTAGCCGGCTGCAGTCAGGTCTGGAAGAGGTGCGCGTCGAGCCTCTGCGGACCTACGCAGAGGCTACGGCGGTTACACCGTAACCCCCGCGACGCAGACGACGCGCGAGTATAAACCAGCCTTTAGTGTGTTCTGATGTGGCGGAAGATGAGGCTGTTAGGGTCCATGACGGAACTGCAGGGGACCGAGTGGAGGTGTGACAGGAAAGCTGTGTGCTCACTGGGTGTGTGATGTCCTTCTAACTAGAGGCAGGGGAGGATACTGTTGAAAGTTGTACTGAACTGAACCTATAAAGAATGTGTTCAGCTCATTAGCTATGTCCAGACTTCCATCACTCTATTCCCCCTTTAACTTGCAGCTGGGGATCTTTTTCATTCCTGACCATGCACACTTTTTAATCTTTCTTTTACAGATATTTTCACGTCTTCTTCCTGTCTCCCTCCCTTTGTCTGTGTTTCAAGCCGTATTTTTGGGTCACTGGCTTTTGACCAACTGCTATGAGGCAGTTTGTGGCCTCATAGCACGGTCTTGTTATATTTGTATCATTAAACTAGATTTTAATTGTCTATTTGATCACTGGTTGTTGCTAAATGATGGTTGTAGGTGGAGATGAGAAGAATCATAATATGGTATACTTTTCCTGAAGGAGGAATGGCAGGGGAGTTGCATGAATTTTTTGGATTTGTTAAAGATATTTCCAAAGCCTTGTGTTTTCTGGTGGACCAGTCGACTAACTTTTGCAGTGTTGAACATGTAGTGAAGAGTTTTTTCATCGTTGAAATTTTCCATCACTATGTTAAGATGCTGGGTTTACCATTTTTTGTGTTAATTATGTGGAAAATTCTCAGGTAGAAGTTAACAGCATCTCCTTTAAAGTGACAGTCCAGGATGACACCCCCTGTTGAACAGGTCCATATGATGGCACAATAATGTCATAAATTAGTAACGTTTAACTTAATCTTAGTTTTAATGGCTATTCTTACAATCTCCCACTGGAACTAAAAGGTATTAATCCATGGTTAAATGACTCCACAAAAATAATTTTTATCTACTTTCCAGTCACTAAAATGTAAAAATTCAGTTTTATTGAATATGTGTTAAATGTTTTTATAATTAGACATAACATAACTTAACAAAGCAAGTTGATTTAGGGCAAGAGATAGACTTTTTGTTATGTTTATACCCATACACTCTATGTATAATACTGTTTTATCAATCCAGGATCTTTCCTGCCTTTATTACAGGAATCATTTTAATTCTGTTTAATTGTTTTGCTCAGGGTAATTTGTCAGTGATCTGATTTTCGGTTATCTTACCTTAAGTTTTTGATTAATTTCAGTTACTTTTATGTTACATACTGCAAGTTAATGGTAATACCTGAGATGTCATTCCTATGCAGTGGATGTTCTTTTAATGAGGTGCTGTTCAGTTTAGTCTTCCTGTTAAGATCAATAATAAAAATCCTCGTCACATCCACAGTGAAAGTAAATCTCCAACAAACCAGGACCCAAAGTTTTACAGGATAGATTTTGGGGTGAATGCTAAAACTTTCATGGATGAATCATTAACTTTAACTCAGAAACTTAGGAATATAGTTATTCATCCAACAATCCATCTCTCATATCTAAAAGTCACAGACTATTTTACTGAAATAATGTGTCTAGGATTACAAATGAAAACCACACAGGATCATTCTTTATCCAGCAGACAGATTAAATTCCAAACCCTGTTACTGTAATAGACACACTTGTAGCTTGCCATGAATTAGAGCTCTAATTATATTAGGTACTATTTTAAACAAAATAACACATTTCTTATGATCCATAGGTGTAATTTATAGCAAAGCCAGGTTCATTTTCTTGGGCAATCAATTTCGTGGTGTAGCAGAAGACTAATATAATTATGTAAAGCGCTGAGAGCTGAGTATCACAGTCAGCACAGAAGGTTTTTTCTAAGATAAATGAAGATGCAATTTATTCACTCATAATTTCATACAGAAAATGCTGTGAAGGAAATCCATATGAGCATAAAAAAAAGAGTTGGAGCACTAATACTTTTTGATATAGACTACCAGAACATTGCAGTCAAGGCTTGGGTAATGTACGAATCACCTCAGGTTTCCTCACATCACTGAGCTATCTTTCAAACAAGGAGGGAGGAGAGCGGCCTTTTGACCAAGCCCTCTAAATCATACCCAGAGGAATGAGTCATTTGTTATACTTACAATTATATCAATATCACTAACACATAAAAGCTGCTATAAATCTTCTCATACCAGTTTCTGTGACAACATGTAACATCCATGTAGAGAGATTCCTCAGCTACTGTTTTTTTTGGGACAGTGGTTGCTGGTTTCCTCATAGTTAACTTCCTTTATAAATCAACAAGACACCTCCTACCACAATAAAGAATAAAATTCTGATTACTTAAATTTAATTCTTTAGTTTCTTCTCATATATTGCATGTTGTAATGTTGTTGAGACATTATTTTAGGCACTTCACCATCATCAAAGTATTCAGTTGGCCCAGAGGCCATAAATTTGCTTTTGTCACTGTATGTGGAAGAACTTTTAATATAGTCTAACCCCTAAATCAGAGACAGATTATTGAACAAAAGGAGGAGTCACAGTTCCCTTGTTTTATCCTGAAAATTTGCTTTTCAAAAAGGACAAATTATAAAAGACATGTAACTGAAAAGACTTGAATGGAGGAACATGTTTTAGAAAACACAAGAGACCAGATGTATCGAAATGCAATGACCAAGTTTACTCCAAAAGACAAAGGACTTCAACAAAGGAAGGGTAAATTTACTAATATTTGACAAAAAGAAACCAAATCCAAGTAACCAGGAAGAGAAGAAAAATGAGCAATATGAGAAATGACAGTATTTTCAAGGTAAACAATGGATAAATGTGAAGCAACAGAAACCACAAACAACCAAGAAAAGATGTAAAATGGTGAAAAAAAGACACAAAAAAACTGCAAGAACAGCTGTGTAATAAACCTTGGGAGATAAACAAAAGGCACAGATTGTTTTGTCTCTGCTCTGGTTTGGATCTTATTCCTCAGGACAAATGGGGACCTTGTTTCAGAATCTGTCCATTCACTTTATAGTATACCGACTTAAAGAAAGATCTAGCCTTCCATCTGCAAATTATGACACAAATGATGTGATATGGGCATTGTACGGTTAGAGTGAGTGGCTCAGGGTAAAGTCTGTATGAATTGGCAAATAATACAGATGCCCTGCCCATTGACAAAGTGTCTGCCTCTTCTGCCCATTCACCCACAGTGCGGTGAATGCTTAATGACAGCAGAGGCTGTGCAACAAAGGGGTTGTGACAGTGGTGTCCTATGACATTCACATCTTCTGTCAGTGTTTACAGATGGTCAGGGTACACGATACAGATCACTTTCTCCTGTTGTCTCATACCACAGAAATCAGCACAAACATGAAGAAAAATGTTCATGATAAAACTGCAGGGTGATTGTGGAAAAGTGAGGATCTCTCATAGGACAATGCCATTTTTTTTAGAATTTTTTTTAAAGTTACAAATTAAACAAAGGGTATGTGCATGATCATCAAATATCACATAGTTTTTTTGGATTTTGTTTTGATTTCATTGTAAGCATCTCAATAATATGAAAAAAATCCCACTTGTATTATATTAAATAGTCTGATGTTACTGGTGTTTGGATTCAACATGAGTTGGTACGCATATGCTTCCCAAAGTAATATATCTAAACAAACTGTATTATTACAATTTTTGTTCTGATTTGGGAAAAACAAAGGTCTGTAAATATAGGGAGAAAAAATGTTAAATTATTTAATTCCTTTTGTTATCTGTTACATGATGATCTCATTGGGTTTTTCTTCAGTATACAGAGTACAACTTAACAACAAGAAGTTTTAATATTAACAGGCACATTTTTAACATTTGTTAGCTGGAGCAATCATTAATTAACACAGATTAGGACAACAAAGAGAAGTCATTACATTTCACATACATAAAACCATTTTCTACTTTCATTAAACTACTCATCCGTTTGAAAACAAATGTATATTTTGTTGATGTTTTAGAGATGAAAGTCCGTTTCCAGGTTACTTCCGTTGTTGTGAAATTCAGCCTGAGTCAGACGCTTCAAAATCAAAAGACAGATGCGATGAAAACAAAAGAAGCACAGGACGCCTTTAAACCAACAGATAAGCCGATTAAAGATGAAGACAAAAAAAAATCTCGAGTCTATATTTCTGCAACATGTTTGGTTCCTCTTGATTTTCTAACCAGCGACTACAATAGTCTGGGGGGAAAAAGCGGGGGAAATTAGATGGAGATGCATGCTGATTTGCGCAGATGAGTCATCGCGATACGTTCGTCCTCTTCCTCCAGCCCCGACGTACAGACCAATTTTTCCATAGGACCTGATTAAATGATTGTCTTATGATGGCTTGGGGTGGATGTATGGATTTTCTCTCTCATCCTGCTGTTAAAAAGACACGGAATACGGTTCCTCACAGCCTCACACAACTCAACACTTCAATGAAAGGCTGGTTCCCTCCGGGTGGTCTCTCTTTCAAAACCCTGTGTCTATCACAGCTAACAATAACACAGTAGCCTACATAGCCGATTTTGAAATAATAACAACAACAACAACAACAACAATAATAATAATAATAATAACATTAATAATAATAATAATAATAATAATAATAATAATAATAATAACAAATCAATTTGATGTTTCCCATAGAATGTCCTGAGTGAAAGTAAATTTAAAGACCTACCGCCTCTTGTTCTCATTAATAGTTGTTCTACTGAAGGACTACTTCCCCATATGTAAATATGACCCTCCACTGAGAAGGCGTGGTCTTATATTCTTGTATCCAATCAAAGACACAATACAAGCTGCACCACCACTGCCTGCTCCAGGGAAGCTGCTTCTTCTTGTTTAAAAAAAAAAAAGAGGAGAAAAATAAATCTTCACACTTTAAATAACTTTTTTTTCATGCTTTATTTTGCAAGTAAATGACATAACCCAAATTTAGTGATTTTAAGCTTGGATGAAAATATTTCTACATGCTTGACTGTTGTACTGTAAAGACTGTTTTTGCTCAGTTTCCATTCACAACCATCAACAACCATGTGTAACACCATGTTCTAAAGGCTATAAGCATTTGGCTAAAGTTTTTTCTTTTCCATTTTCAAAACAGCTGTAAGTAAATGAACTATGATGCTTCAGCTTCTAATTAGGATAACTTCCTTTCATGCAAACCAGGGTGTTGAATTTGATCTGAGCAACATCCTCACCTATTGTGAAAATCAGAAGCATAATGATAAGGATCACATCTGAGAACCAAGTTGCTCCATTTGGAGCTGTTAGATTACATTGCTGTTTCCTCGTTGGATGTTCATTTGTCCAGCAATGGGCAGCAGCTTTTGTCTGCATGTTCAATAACTGAAAGCTCCTCGTAATCATATAGGCCTATTAATAGAGATGATTGAGCTTGTTTGTTGTTGAAGCTGATTTTTAAAAACAAAATATTTAGCTTTGGCTTGTTCAGTAGAAACAGGTTTTGCATTAATTTCTGCAAATTTTATTTATGAAAACTATTTCAACTGCTCAGTTGGCTAAATGACTTGTTCAGCGCCGAAAGTGGAGGGAATGAAGATGAAAAACACAACAGGGTTAAAATGGCCGCCCTCCACTGACTACTGAGATGATTTGTAGCCTATTGTAGTAGCTCATAAAATCCAAGACGCTTTTTGTTTCGAAATAAGATTAGATAACCTTAAAAGCTTTTCTTAGCAGGGTTAGGATTGTTACTGGGTGTTCGGTTCCCCAGCTGATGTGAATGAAAGTTTTTGGGGATGACTGTGACTGTGAACCTGCGCAGATTTAAAGCCGCTGATCATTTCTGTGACAAGAGTTTCATTTGCCTTCATGCACTTGTAAATCCGAGGATTTATCATCTTAGAAAATGTGAACACAGAAGGTCCCCCCACCCCTCCAACTCTTCCCCTGCCATTAAAGATTGGACTGTGCTCGGATAGAAATGTGTTTCTTGGATTTGGAATGCAAATGCTTTGTTCATGAGGAGGAGGGATCAGCAAGGAGCCTGAAAGCGACGAGTTTTTGATTAATGAGCTTTGAAATGGCTCTCCAGGAGCAATAAAGGATGAACTGCTCTTTCTCCCCTCTCTCACCAACACATGCATGGTTGTATTTTCTTCTTTTGGTTTTTATTGGCATCAATCTGCTCTACCTTTATTAAAATTTTGACAAGCATCTTCATTGATCATTTAGACTTGCAGTGATTATGCTTTAGTCTTTGCAGGAAAATAGGGCTTATTTTCTTGTTCCACCACACAAAGGATAATCATGTGGCCGAGCGTTACAAAAATAAGTGGCACATGAAGGATGCTGTAAGTCCATAGACTCACTTACTACATACCAATAAAGCATCAATAATCTCCAGAGCCTTTATTCCGCTAAAATGCACTTTGCATTGGAAGCATAGAGCAGCCTGATGAGTTTTAGATATCCTGGTGTCTAATTATTGATCGTTTCTGCCTATTTAGACTGTACAGTAGTTCCGTCGGTCAATAAGCCTCCTCGGCAGTGCTACCCCAACAATTTCAGTGGCAGAAGCAGCAGCTGAAGTAGGAGGTCAAATAAGGAGAAGCAGCAGGATGCACAATTTTTTCCAATAAAATTGACAAAGTGCAATAGATAATACAAGTTTAAGCACTTTATTTACAAAATGTTAAACACAATAAAATATAACATTTCAATATCATTAGGGTTTCATAAATTTATGGAAATCCAACTTAATGCAGTAACAATGGAAGACAAATCAAAAATAGCAATGTACTACACAAAATGACATGCTGGTGTGTATAATATTTGATACTTCGATAGTCTACGTTTCGCTTAAGGTTTGACACAAGATTAACCATGGGCATATAGTGATGTTTACACACTATAAAATGCCCCATTTATATCAGATTTACAATTAGAAAAGTGATCTCTTTTTTTCTTTCTTTTTTTCAAAGATACACTGCGAGTCGTAGCATTTTCCAAACCCTGTTTTGCCCAACACTTCCAAGTGCACTGCTCTGTCCAGTCTTACAAAACTCAACACTTATAAATACTCGCATATAAACGATAAATAATGTGCAATACAAAAGCAATTAAATAATAAATACACTATATGCTAGTGCGAGAGATTATGCAAAAGCGATAAAACAATAAATAAATAGGATGAGGAAAACGAGATCCTATCAGACAAAAAAAAATCCCAAAAAATCCTTCTCTCTAAAGATGGGTTTCTACATTTGTGATCTACAAGAGTTTCCTTCAAGTAACGGCATGACATATAGTCAAAACACTGCGCATTGCACTTGAAAGTAAAAAAATAAAATAAATTAAAAACATCAATAAACAAACAAAAAACGAAGTAAAAAAAAACGAAAAAAACAAAACAACTATTGACAACCAGGCTACTGTGCCTCTGCGCATCTTCAAATATTCAAGAGAAATGGACAAAGCTGCAATATTTAAAAAATAATTACACAATCGCATTAATAGTAATATCAATAATACTGTAATAATACACACGACTCGCTTGGAGTGTAGTTATTAGACTAGTGAGGTAATAAAAAAAAGCGCATCCGAATTTTGGCACACTCACACCCGCACTCATGCGCCCGCACAAACACACACACACATGCGCGCGCGCACGGACACACACACACACACACACACACACACACCACAATCATACACAAAAGAAACCACATAGCCTATTACAAATGTGTCAGTTTAGGCGCTTCCTGAATCCTTCCCTGAGACGCTTGATGGGAGGTGAGATCTGTGTATGTGGGGTGAGGATCGCAGGGTCCATGATGGTGGTTTCCTGGGATCTGAGCGGCACAGCTGTAGTCCACACTGGTGGATGAGGGGTGGGGAAGATGGCCCAGGTTGAACATGGGGCCCGAGGCTGGCATGGAATCAACAAAATTCCCACCCACATAAACGGGGCTGCCTTGCAAATTGGCGTTGGCAAAGCCTCCGTTGCTCTGCATGCCGTGGTGTTCGTATTCCGATCCCGGGTACCTCTTCTGTTGCGGGATACAGCCACCCAACGGCGCCGTGTATGCGGCCAAGCCATACATGTTTTGCTGGGGTTTGGCAAATGACGGGGGCGAGGGCGCGTCATAGCTGAGACCGGTCACGTTTTGGAGTTGGCCAGAGTATGCGACGTGATTTGGGCCACTCAGGGGTGGGCTTCTATCCGGAGAGTGTCCCAGGGGAGAATGCGCTAGCCCTTTAGATTTCTGGTCCTTTTTGTATTTCATTCTCCTATTTTGAAACCAGATCTTTATTTGACGCTCAGTGAGATTCAACAAATTTGCCATTTCCACTCTCCGAGGGCGACAAAGGTATCGGTTGAAGTGAAACTCCTTCTCCAGCTCCACAAGTTGCGCACTGGTGTATGCAGTTCTGACCCGTTTGGAGGCAGGTCCTGGTGGGCTCTTCTCATCACTCACCTCCCCACCTGTAAAAGAACCACAGCATCATCTTAACGCCCTTAAAGCTTAATGGATACCATCAAAAAAGAAGGGGAAAAAAGAAAAAACCTGCAAGCATCCTAAATCACAGATACCACAGACACCCTTAGCCATTATGATCCCTACCTGCAGCAGCACAGTTGTTGCTCTTCTGCTTTGAGTTCTGCCGGGTCTCCTTCATCCAGGGGAATATCTGCTTTGTAAGAGCCGGTGTTGCACCACCGGAAGCACTGCTGGATGGGGACTTCTTCTTCTGGGATGCAGAGCTGTTGGAACTGGGGGAGGATGCAGACAGTGGAGGCGCCTGCTGCTCCGAAATACCACTAGCTTGGCTGCTGCTGTTGTTACTTTGACTACTGCTTTGCCGCATGCAGTCGCCGTTCAGGTCACTGTCTTTGAGAGCTGGTGGTCGGACCGCAGAGGTCTGGATGGGACACACTGATCCCTGGTAATCATTCTCAATGCTGGGAGTTGGGTAGGGCTGATGCGCGGGGCCATAGTTGTAAGAATCTGGTTTGGGGTAGGTGTAGCTTCCAAAAAGTCCAGAGTTGTCGTAGTAGGTTGCTTTCTGCATTTTGTAGTCTAAAGCCAATAAGCCACAGAGACTCTATCCAATGGCATGGGTGTTGTATACTTAGGTGATTGGTGTTTCCCACCGTTGCTCCACTCTGTGAGCTGTAAAAAGAAACAAATCACTCATTATAACTGCTGCATCATTCATATTACTTACAAATATTTTAGACTAAACCACGAGAAAAACACTGCTTGGCCCAAATCGGGGTTGCTACTGGTTACTGCAGCTATTAATTTAGAAATCACCAGCAGTCTTTACACTGTAACAATGCTTCATCTCCCAGCCTCAGAGTCGAGCCGTTCATTTGATTCATTTCTGGCACAAAGCAGTTAAAGTTTAACTTGCACTAAAAGGACCCTCTGGGAGGCTTTAGGAGTCCCTCACAAATAAGCTGAATCAGCATTTGTCACACACATACAAACAATACTCCTTTCACTAATCGGTAGGCCTCACAAAGCCCAGCGTGCATTCATTGTTCTTATGTACGTAGTCAGGTTGGCCTTAAAAAATAAAATCTTAATTTTATTTATTTTATTTTATTATATTTTTCCACATATCAAAACAATGCATAGGTAACTATTGGGGCACACAAGTTAGTTTGCGTGCACTAGAGATTGAAGGAGGTAAAGGTGTGGGTGGTAGTTAAATATTCAATTAACTTGTTTCGTATCATTTGCATGGCTTGTTCGGTTTTCTTTTGCTCCATGTTTGCAAAAATGTAGGCCTATTTCTAAATTTCCTGCAAATATATTCGAATGTAAACAGAACAATAAAATGGTCGAGATTCAGATGAACAGTTCTTAAAGCAACATTTGAGTTATGAAAGCGACAGTGAAATGCATTGTAACATTTTAAGTAAGCTGAAACTAAAATATCAAAGGGCCATGTACTGTATGATGGTGGCTTGAAGAGGTGCAGTCTGCGCCGTGCATAACAATTGCACCTGTCAGTGTGGACCGCGGCAAAATTTATGACCGCAAATGTTATGGTTGTAAACGGCCTCTGAGAGGAATGAAAAGCAAAGCACTCCTTAAGACTCACAGCCCTCAGATGTGTAAAACTAAGCGTAGGAGGAAGGCAAGGGAAAGAATTTCATACCCGACGACTCCCGTGCAGAGGCTTGCTTTATAAATTATGCCTCCTTTCTGACTTTGTGCGAGTCTGCAGCTAAACACAGAGGTGGTGAAACGGAGCTATTTACCCCCTTTTTTTCCTCATTAAGATTAAAAAGCGGTTACTGGCGATGGCGCATCATTTGGATAGTGCGGCGAAAATCTTGTATATTTGAGATTTTATGGCCTAATTTGCACATGTTTGAGTGATGTCCGAGAGGCGAAGACTGTAAATATGATGGATGTTTTTCTTGCTCGTTGAAAAAACTGTTCTCTTGGATTTAATTCGGACGATGCTGTTGCAAACGAAAAAGAAGGGACGTACTGAAACTGGACTCTGGCCTGCTAAAATAATTACGCGCACAGGCTAAGTTAAGGCCATTTTTCATGTCTCTCTTTGTGATTTAAGCCTCCCGTGAAACACATAGAGTGTAAATATGCAGTCTAATATAACAAATCACCCCTTGCCTTGTTAGCAGTTGGCCGTGTTGTGCATTCCCTTTATTAAAGAAGTGTTACTTACCGAAATTTGCGCAGATCTCTTTTATATCCCTCACGCATTCATCACTGCTTCCATCTCCACCTAAAATACAAATAAAGTTGAATTGAATGTCTTTTTTTAAATTTTAATTTCTCGCCACTGAATCGCGGTCCATATTAAATCTGAAGCACATTGTGTAAAAAAAAAAGAATAAAAATTAAATGGCCCAATTATCACCACACCCCTCAGGACGTTGCATCTATTATGCACATATAACACATATTCACATATTCCAAAGATTTTTTTTAAAGTATAAAACATAAAAAAAATAATTGGGATACTAAAGATGGTCACTCCTGTGACTATCCTTCTCTTTTCCCTTCAAAAAGACTTGAGAGTAAAAAGTCCTGCATGTGCACTTTTTTTTACAAAGAGCTAGGCGAAACATCTAGCAGTCATAAGCTTTTTAGGTGACCTTTGGGTCATTCAGCATTAAGCCTAAGTTTAATGAACAACGAGCAGTTTGACTTCAAGTAGAGCAAAAGTCTGAACTAAATTCAAAACAGCTTCTCAGCAGCGACAGAAACAGGACAAGATGCTCAACCGACGGCAAGAAAAGCAGAAATGAAAATGCTTTTTAAAATCTCTTTTCAGCTAGCTGTGAAAACAATCTCTTTTTATTTGGACGAAATGCTCAGAATTTCCTTTATTTTTCTTCGTGGATTATTTGACAGAGCTAGTCGATAATCTGCTCGTCGAGTTTCTTTTGAGCACACTGAGCTACTAGTAGCAGACATGCTTCTCTTTTCACATGACTGTGTTTTTCGCCTACGCGTTGTTACGGTAAGTTTGGTTCTCACAATGGGTCGGACTCAAAGTGGAGTGTTATTATCTCACGCAGTCGTTTCTCTTGCAGGGTTGCCCATTCAAATCCATTAATATTGCATCTCAAACATCCCGTGTTTTTCGTGGAAAAATGACAGCTAAAATATCGATGGGTTCACCTTCATGAAGAAAGAAAATATACAAAAGAGTAACGTATGTATCCTACATAATAAAATAGCATTTATTTATGTTGTAAGAATAGAAGGTTTATGTTTAGACAACAGTATGCTTTGCAAAATTCTATTTTTTCTTGCAGCAAAATTACTTAGGGTCTAATTTTGATTTTTGAGCAAGACTAAACATATAAGTAGACCTGTTGAGTTTTTTAAAATACCATAATTTAAAATGTAATCCAAAGCAAAATAATTAAATAAAAATAGAAAATAAGGAGTTGCGATCTTAAACATGCTCTATTTCATTTGTTACTCCAGTATAAACCAAACCCAAAGAAAGGAGTGAAAATGACGAGAATAAACAAAAATATAGAGTTATGTCCTTAACTTAAAAAAAATGTCATGTAAGTATCCAAACATGGAGGAAAACAGTATTTTCATTTTTGTTTATAATGCAGTAGTCCAGTAATCCTTTAAAGCATCCTTTATGAATAATATAACGTTGCAGGTTAACAAAGCCATATAGCTGAAACCACATAAATCACAATAAACGCCAGTGACGATAAGACAACAAATTAATGTGATTTACGATCCAAGAGTCAAAAAGAAAAGTTCCTCTCCTTCTTCTTCACTGTGAGGTGGCTTTCATAACGTGAAATCAGCTGAAAAGTGTAGAGCAACTCAAGCTCAATCTGTCGATAATATTTAAAAGGGAAAAAAATAGTAATGTATGAATCTGCTTTTTCAAGAGGTAGCTGTAGTGCCATATCCACGCAGCTACCGGTGAGAGCGACATGAACGAGGGTCACCTCCTTGGATGGAATGAATCATAATACATTTCCTTGCATTAAATTAACCCGTGGTTAAAGGTTGCTTTCTGCCATGCAATAGCTTACCTGTGAATCAATTCATCATAAACCAGTTCCCTTCCAGTCTAAGTTCCTTTCCACGCAGTCTCGAGAATAAATCCTTCACCTCTTTGTCTGTAGACAGTGCTGTCCTAAACCTGATCTTGCTGTTTTTCAGACATTTCCATATACCAAGAGACAGTATTCCCGAAAGAATGGAAGGACTCGCATTCAACTACCAATAAAAAAGCGAACAAGGTATCCTTATTCCAGAAAAAAATCACTGGTCATCAATCAACCACTAAAATATACAGGATAGGCCTGTGCAGATTTGCTTCTAACATTGAGAATTTTTGGTGTTTCGGAAGCTTTATGATGACAAATAAAGGCGCTGCCTTTAGATACAAGCATATTTGTTCACGTGATTGTTCTCTTCTTCAAGCAAGCCCTTACCTCACCAGTCCATTTTGATAAAGGGTGGCGTTTATTTCCTCGTCTGAGCTGTGTGATTGTGAAAATGTTCCTCTGCCTACTTCTTTCTCTCTCCTCGTGAATACCGAGGATTGCAGCTCGTCTGCACTTCTCCATTCACATGCAAGCCGACATGCTATTATGGGAAAGTATCAATAATACACACATACAGATTATTTGCCTCTATCAGTGTATTCGTGTTGCAACATCTTTGTGAAACGCGTGCTTAAAAGTATCTATTCATTTTATTTTACAAAACGTATGACATTATAGAGAAATTTGATGATCTTTACCTCATTTTGCAATGAATTAAATGTCAAAACAAGTAAAGTGGGCGTTTTGCGCATAAGAAACACCCGTTGTTTCGTTTAGTTTTGTTTATAATTGTAAAATAGTGTTACAGATGCTGTCCTGTAGTTGACCAAAAATTGCGCTGATGGGGTATGCGTGTTTAGGAGATGGTTTAGGAAATAAATGACATGTGAGTTTTTCTTACAGCTGGCCATGGATTGTATTCAAATAAAGCACATTGTCATCTTGCGTTTGTTGTGTCTGCCTTCACAGCCTGCTGTAACACAAAGAGTCACACAGCCATGGCTCCCATGCATTGTTTTCGACATTAATCATATAATTCACCAAATAATGCCAACGTTTTAGACCCGATAAATTAAGAAATGCTTTCAGAGACCATGCAGAATATAAAGAGTACATTTTGGAGCCGCAGGGAGAAAATGTCGGCTGCTTCGGTGGTGGGTTATCTTTGCAGAGAACAAGAACGGGATACAGGACTGGTAGCGTCGCAGCATATGTTCAGAGGGTAATAAAAGTGAAAGATTTACAGTTTTCGCCTGGCCCCCCAACAGCCTCGCACCCTTTCAGGAATTACTGAGAGTGATTTACAAGGAGGTACAAGTGTCAGCATGCTCAAACTTCCACCACTTCGATGAAATCAAAATCAAATCATGTCCCTCAAACAACACATACAAGAGAAATGTCTCAACCAGTTATTAATGTAATGTTCTATTATAACATAACTAAAGATCTGCTAAGCTCTGCTATACACAAACAGAACATTTATTTGAGATTTTAAGAGAGTAATTTGCAAATACATCATCATTCTTGTTTCAGTTTCTCACAAATTTCAAGAAAAATCTGAAAGACTGAAATCTGAATAGACTTTGATGAAGGAATGGGTCCTGCTGTGGGTCAAACTAAGCTGTACGTGTTTTAAAGAACAGATCTATTGAGCATCCAAGTCAGTGCCATTATTTTTTTCTTTCTTTTTAAAATTTTTGGCCAATGCTACTATCAGTCTATTGAATGATATATACTGAAAAGGCAAGCACCACATTTTTACTTTTAAAAATATATCAAATAAAAAAGAAGACATGCGACAGCCTCAGCCTATATACAATTGCTCTCAGAGCGCACACATCAAAGGGAGCAATTTATCAAATATCTCGACATTTGATATCGTCATTTACCAGCTCGGGCAACATGAAAAATGCTTAAATATTTACCTACCCAACCATCCATCGGTTCAGAGGTGCTGCTACAGTGCGGGGCAGTTGCACTGCGTATCGGATATTATTTTCTTGGGGGATCTCTTCAGTTTTCAAGTCTGATAGAGTCCTTGCGATTAATGACGACGCCGTGCTTCTAGGGGGACGTGCTGCATTAATTATTTAGACAATCACGTGGTCGAGAATAGAGAGCGGAGTGGTATAGTCTCTGGATTATATCTCTGAATGCAGACAGCGCACTTTAATATATCTTAGGGGGGTTGTCTGGCTCGGAGAGGCTTCTGCGAAAACAGCTGGAAATCAAATATGGCCGGATGGAGAGCAACGACGTTGTATTCCTGCACTGGGTGCAGTGTCATTGAAAATGGCACTGCCTTTGGCTCCCATTTATTGCTGTTCAGACATGTAGGTCAGTGTGGCTGCACGCTGCACGCTGTAGTTGGCTGCTCTGACCTGATAACAGAGAAGTGTTATAAAAGAGCCTTTATTTCAGTTCATATAGGAACAGCAGCTCAAGAGG
>JAVQJG010269649.1:0-20852 GCA_036024015.1 Craterocephalus amniculus
CGGAGGGATGGGACTAGCATTTGCTAACAACACATTGGTGAAATGAAGGCGTTTTGTGGCAGATAATGCCTTATTTAGAGGCCGAGCGTCTCTTGCCCCGATCGCTCCCATTATATGGACGAATGCTGATCGCGTCTGGATATAAAATATTTTCTGATGGAGTTCGAGTTGAGCCACAACTGTCTGGGTAAGTAAATGTTCGTATAGCATGCTACAACATAGGTACAGGTTGAAAAATACCGAATTTCCCCTTTAAGTGGTGAATGGGCTGTGCTTTTCTAGTCATGTGACCACTGAAAGCGCTTTGACATATGTTTATTCACACACACACATTCATACAGCACCTATACGTTGGTGCTATCTAAGCATTCATACACCGGATAGGCACATCAGGAGGCAACGTAGGATTCCGTGTCTGGCCCAAGGACACTTCGACATGTAGTTAGGAGAATTGAACCACCAACCTGTTTAGTAGACGACAGCTCCATCCACCCAAGCTACAGCCAGAAGAGCTGAACTAGACAGACAAACAGACCAACTTCATTGATGTGAGTGTTTCTGATGATGAGATCTGATGGTATCGGCCCGTCTCATGTGGGGTTAGTGAATATTTAACAGCTGCTTCATCTGCGCGGCCAAGGCTGAGGCGGAAGTTTACTTCAAAGTAGAAGTAAAACTGTGGAAGAAAGTTTTTTTAAGCCACATGAGAAGAAGAGGCAGACAGACTGAGTAAAGGCAGGAAATCTTGGCCCGACTGCAGGAGATGGATCTGAAAGCAGTGACAGATCAATAATGAGGACTGTTGTTCTGGACATTAAATCAGCTTAGCAGTAAATTCTCACCCCGCTGCTGCCATTTTTATCCTTGCTCATAAATTCCAGGATTACTCCTGCAACTCCTCGCTGCGTCCCGCCGTTTTAATGATGGAGGCTAATGTTGATTTATCCACAGCTGGAGCATCCTCTCCTCTCAGGCATCTGCTGGATGTACACACTTTATTTCTTCTTCCCTTTTGTTGTCGCTTCCAAGGAAGAAATCTGCAGGGCGGGCGCACAAGCGTAAATCTCATCTTTTTTCGTCTTCTTGTGTTTACAAGATGAAGAATTTCTCTCTTATTTGCAGATTTGTCTTTGCCACAGACAGATTAGATGTCGTGACGTTGGCACCCGGAGGCCTATCCTCCATCGAGGGTGTTTTTGTAGATTCTGAGGTAAACTTTGACATTTAGATTTTCTGCACAATATTTTTCTAATCGAGCTCCCTGCTGCTCTCTCCACGCTGTCAGCCTGGAATTGGGTGAGGGCAGACGAATTCTCCATTAAACCACTGCCTTGACATTTTGCAATTTAGTGCTGTCCTTGTTTTTTCTCTCTATGCGACACCGTGGGAGGAGAAGATGTTTGCTTTAGTGTCTCTGAGGAACATTTTGGGAGAACTGGATTCATGTATTTTCCCTCTTTTCAGCTGCAACCACTTTGAACCTTAACATACATTAATAATACATTTATATCAATTTTCTGAGAACTGGCTTGATTAGTTCTTTGCGCCCCAAGTCTGCACAGGGACGAGGTGAGATGTGCCCACTGAAGTTTAAGCAGCCAGACCCCATTGGGCCTAAGAACAATGGGCCTCGTTCATCAACGTCTTCTTACGAATGTTCTTAATGTCAAGAAGTCTTGTAGGTTTTTATAGTGATGAGTGATGAAGATTGACTGATGAAGAATAAAATGTCATAACTGACTTTGTTAGGTCTGTGTGCTCCAATAGGAGACGGACTCAAGGCATTGGTCAGCTTGAGATTAGTGTCCATGACTGAATTCCATCAAGTTTCCATTTTATTTGTTAGATCAGATGAACTTAAGTTCTGTTAAAGGGGAAACTGAAAAAAAACCCAGGTATCAAATTTTTTTCTTGTTTCTATCTTTCTATTTTCTGTCTTTCTGCTAATTAAATACAATAAATAAAAATATTACAAAAATGAAAAAAAATTTAAAATAAATCAGAAAAAATAAAACAAAACATAAACAAAAAAAATTAACATGAAAAAACTGTGACAAAGAAAATGTGATATCAATATTGAACAAAAATAATCATCAATCAATTAGGAGTTTTTTCTTTGCAGTTTCATCAGTCTCTTAACCCTTTTAAGCCCCCACCCCCCAAGCAAAAATGAGGCGAAACCATCATTTTTTAATGTGGAGCCTCATTTTGCCCCAGCTGACACGGAGCTGTAAATGTTGTCACATGATGCTCCGGGCTGGAAGATAAAAGTTCTGAAGCGCCGCGTGTCGGCCTCAGGACGCTGCGGACAGATGACAGCTCCATTAATGTACGTAATGATCGTCAGTCCCACCAAATCAAGTCAGAGTTCAGGGTTTTAGCTCGGAAACTGTGTCTTGAAGACCTTTCATGACAAATCCTGAATTGTTGGTGTTAGCAAACCTTTTTTGGCTGTTTCACTCTTTCATAGCCAGTATGGTTCCTCACAGTCGTCCAGTTACGTCTGCCTCATCATCTATATAGAATCCTGATGAAACAGCAAACAGATTAGCTCAGATTGGTCAGTCAGGTGCCTCTTAACAAGAAAATAGATCCAGCTTTTATCATCTCATGAAAATCTTGTGGTTCAGCTGCTCGTGGGAAGTTTTGCTCTTTTTGCAGAGTCAACTTCAGGAAGTTTAAACCTCTTAGTTCTTCGTGGGGACGAACTCTGGAGCTTTTCTTGCAGTTCTTGCCCTCAAAGAAGCGTAATGTTGCTCTGCTTCTTTATCACCGCTCTTTTAGGCCTTTTATTGATCACCATGTTTAACAAAGTCGTGCTCAGTTTGCAGTGAAATGGAGCAGACTGTTAATTTGTCTGGTAATGAAATTGTGTCTGTGCTGCAAAATGAGGCAACAGATAAGAAACTAACTGCAGCTTATCAATAATAAATGCAGAAGGCAGCAGTGGCTGGAAGGCATTCATAGAAATGTCACACTGGTGAGTGTGTGTGAGAAACAAAAACTAGTCTTTAATGAAGTATTCGAGGTATCTGCATCGAGTGCAAGTTTGCACTCCAGGAAAGAGATCTGCAAGCTGCTGTAATCCATCACATGACCATCCTGCAAGCTTGCAAGAATAGAATCTGTGTAATTTATCAGAAAAATGCAATGCAGGGTGGATATCTGAGCCAGAGATGTAGCTAAAAGTTTGAAAAGTGTATGTGTAATTGTGTTTTTTATTGTTTATTTGTTAAATTTTGCTGTATTTCAGACCTGTCATCATTTCCCACCCACCATATGTTGCGGCGGAGCACTGTAGCAGGGAATATCGCAATATATTGTCAGCAAACTGGGCTGATAAGGAAATAAAATATAAAATATATTATGTTTGAAAAAAATGTAAATAATAGGAAACGGTAGTGAAGTACATCATATTTCTTGCTGTGGTATTTTTTTCATTCATAATTCAGACTCACTGGTAGAATTCCTGCTGTCAGGCGGCATGCAGCGTACTGTACATGCCGGTTCAGCACACGCTCTGTTTGACTCCTCCTCCGTCATGCATGCATGTGGATTCTGATTATTTAACATAGTTAAAACAGTTTGCATCACGTTTGCAGTTTTCTGGCTGCTGACTACTTTTGCACACTCAGTCCATTAATGCTGATATCTGAACTCTGTTTTACTGTAAATGAGGCGGATTCAGCCTTACATGAATGACACCATACAACATGTTACACTAAGTCATCATTTATTTAAGAACAACTAAGGAGGGAGGAAGAGCAAAACATATGAAAAGAAGAAGCTGAAAGAGAGAAACGATAGGATAACACTGACATTACATGGAGCTAGACGTCTGAAAATGAATGAAAAGACGAGATGATGAGAGCTTCAGCAACATTGATGGAGCTTTAACTCCCACATGGGTCGTTCATCTTGTAATAAAGATCTAAATGTTTAAACATGCTTTTTCCCTACTTTCACTGTATTTTAATATAGACAATAAATGTATTTATTGGGTTAGGGTTAATTGAGTGTTTAATTGAATGTCCCCCCCCTAATTTGCAAACATGGACTAAATTAGGTCTGATCACTTTAAGGTATTATTACTGTATTAACTGATTAACCCTTTCTTGCATAATGCCCTCTACAGTGTAGTTTTGCAATACATTTCATGGCTGTTTTCTTGTTTTTTGCATGGTTCAACATATTACATTTACAGGTTAGTAGACATTAACGAGTCATTCTATACACTGTCGTTCACTGATGAAGAAACTTTAAAATTTTATACACATTCATTATAATCAGGAAGTTTGTTTTAGTTATAAATATAAGAATATAACACAGCTAAATTTTTTATATAAATACAACAGCATGTTATTTTATGAAACATTTCACAGAAAATGTAAAAAAAGTCAAATAATAAAACATGAGAAACAAAAGCATCACTGTTCATGACGGTAGAAGTCAAATATTGAAGGTGGAAAGAAGTGGCTCTGTTTTATCACAACCCATGCATCAGAGGGTCCATTAATCTGTTAACATGATGACTGTGTTATCTCCTATAATGCAGTTGGACCTGAATACACAAACGAACCCTGATGGGTCACAACAGGACGCGACTCAGTAAGTGCATTTCAGGTGGATTTAAGGCTGAGATGTACTTGCTGCTTGATTGAAATATTTGTGTACATGTCATGGCTCATGGCTCGGAAAAGCCTGGAAATATGTTTATGGGAAATACAAGGTGACTGGCAGCTTGACACTTTCGCAGTAAAAGTGCTGCATAGTGCATGCTCTTCCTAAGATATTATCCCAGACATCATAATGATTACAAGGGCAGCACCAGAGGGGCTTACCCCTAAATCTTGATACGCTAAAGAAGTCAGACTTTATGTTCTCTGCTCATCTGAGGCAGAACTGATCTCAGGACTGGGGCAGTTCTAGGACCAGAGGTTTTCCCAAAGCTCCCCAGCCTGGCAAGATCAGCTTCACTGCTTTGTACGTATTTGCACAATTTCCTGGCCACATTTGTGAAAGAAAAAGTAAAAACGCTTGTAGGGAAAGTCTTTGACTAAACCATCAAATCTGAGAAAGTTTATTGAAATGGTGTGCCACGATAAAAGAGGAATGGATTGGATTCATGAAAGAAAGATATTAGGGCTGGGCGATGAACCAATTTTCATATCTCGATAATACATCACGATATACGATATATGTCTCGATATGAATTGTTTTGGTCAAGTTAACAAAGAGATGGTTAAAATTTACAGTCTTGAGGGAAGAAGCACATGTGCATTAAAATATTTGACTGAAATGAAAATAGACGTGTATTAAAATAATAAAATCAACTTTCAATGACCATAACAAGGATACATTTGTGCAAAATACTAAACAAAGAGATATTCTTTAACTCAAAAAAAGCTAACTCGATATAAACGATATTCCCTTTTTCTATATCTTGTGTGACAAAATATCGTATATATCTGAAAATCTCAATATATTGCCCAGCTCTAAAAGATATTGTGATGTAATGTGGAGAGGAAGACAGCGTCAAACCGGTATGTATGTTTCTGGAGTAAACAGCCCATATAATGAGCATCGAACCTCCTCCATGTTTGCTGAAATTAAGCAGATGGTAAAGGTGCTTCAGCAGCCCCCAAAATGGGCTAAAAACACCTGTGCTTTAGGACCAGAAGGTTTAACTTTTAAAATGTGTCCTATATGAAGGAGAGCAGCATTTCTTTTTCTCATGACTATAAGAATCTCACAAAGCTGTGAATTATATATCAAAGTCACTGAAAAAATGAAGTCAGAATTAGGTTTGAAGTCCATCTCGTTTTAATTGTTAACGCTTTTTACATATTAGTCTCTTACAGAAAGAGTTCAGTTTGCAAGATGAGTCGGCGTGGTTCATAGTGGAGATGGCTTCAAGGGAAAAGTGTGTCTGCTTATCTGAGAGCTGCGAGAGCGGGAGGGAGACGAGCCACAGATGAATGTAATTCAAAGAGAAAAGAGGGGAAAACTGAGTGATGCCACAGGAAGAGTGGAAAAGAGGGAGATGAGATGAAAGGGAGGTTGAGATTGAACTGAAGTTATCTGACGATGAAGAGAGGTAACAAACGTCAAAGAATCCAGAAGTACAAACTTTCTCCCGTCACTGAAAAAAGGAGCGGAAATATACTGTAGGCTCAGCTAACTGATAGAAAGACCACTGCAAAAGCTGCCATGAAGTGAAATGAACACAAATTAAAAACAAAGTGCAGTTATTTACATCCTCTACTTGTTTTACATTTGTCGGGTTGCAGATTCATGTTCTTTCCTTTTTCCCAAGCATCTTTGCAATGGCAGATTTCAGCCACCTCCAGATTAAATTGGGTAAGTCAGAAGTAACAGCAGCTCTGGGATGGTTGATACCAAAATTTCTCCTGTTGATACGATACCACTGGTACTTTTTCTGATGCCAATATTTCTTGCTGCTTAGAGGAACTGTACTGTGTACATTAATACAAGCAATAATCACCAGCATTAAACCAGTAAAATATCAAAATATAACCATCACTAACAGTAACACATCATCAATACAAAACTCAGATAGTTATGGACGGATCATCAGTCATCAGGTTGGTCATCCTGTAGGATCTTGTAAATATAAGGCCTGAAAACTGTCAGTTTTCATAAATAAAGAGGATTCATGTGGATTTATTGTGTTAAAAAAAGAATCCTCTTAATTTAGATTTATCTTTTAAAAATATATATATTTTTTAAAAATGTTGGTTATATATTTTTCTAAATTGATCTGGCGACCCCTGCAATGATCTTGCGTCCAAATCGGGGTCCCGACTCCCAGTTTGGGAACCACTGTTCCGAGATTCTTTACCATGATGAGACGGGGCTAATTTTGCCATCAGAGCTTCGTGATGCTGTCATGTTAATATGGAGCAGAACTTCTGAGGAAGGTTTCCATCAGCTTGTTGGATCCATGACACCAGGAAGTAAGGCAGTTCTGGAGGAAAACGGTGTATATTGAACCTTATTGGTCATAGATGTTATACCTGCAAAGTAAAAATATACTACACTGGTGGTCCTAAGATCCAAAATTCCATAGAAATAATGAAATGGGTTTTAATGTTACAGATGAAAATATAACAGATTCTTCCTTCTGTTCTATGTTGTGTGTAAATCGTACTCTAATCAGTCATTTCTGTCTGCTCGTACATATACTTACTTTAATGTGTGGCGCGGGGAGGGGAAGGGATGAAAGAGCTGAGGGAGTGAGGAAAGGAAAGGCTTGTTGCTTGGTGACAGAGGCAGGAGGAGAGAGAAGGTGAAGAAAGGGAAAAAATGAAGAGGAGGAGGAGGAAGGGTGAGGAGTTGTTTTCCAAGAGCAAAGAGTTACTGGTCACGATGCTACATCTGTTGCTGCCATCCCTCCTACTACAGTCTCTCTGGCCGGCTTGGGGGATGAGGAAGAGCCGCTGAGTCTCAGTTTTCACATATCGTCTTGAATGATTTTTAATTGCTGTCATCAGCACCCGTTTGAGCTTTAATGAGATTTATTGTCATCTTTTGCTGAATACAGCCTTTACAAAGACTGGACCAGGACAGGACATTTTGACTTCAATGACCGCAACAAAAAGAGATAACCATCACATTAAGCACGCTATATAATCCAATCGGTTTTATTAGCTTTTCATAAGAGCAGCAGCAGACCATAAACAAGCTGAAAGGAGATGTACAATGAGAAAATAAAACACTAAAATACTTTTTCTGTGCTTGGGGACATAGATTTATGTGACCGAAATCAATATCAACTCAAAAACTGAGATATTAACACAACTTTTCCTGGGTTCTCCGTCAGTGGGAAAATATGTAATTCAGAGAGACATTTCTTTTAAAGGGACTCCGTCATCACACACTCAGCCATCCAACTTTAAATCATGCTGCCTTCATTTACCTTGAAAGGGGCTTTTGTGCTTTGCTGTTAACAAGAAATTCTCATAAGCACCCAAGAATTAAATGAGCTAAAAAAGCTCCAGCAGCTCTGCAATGATTGATGTGTTGTGTTCCTTATGATGCAGAGGAAACACAAAGCCAGCAGTGTGTGTTCAGGAAAACCTACCATGTTCGGCACACCAAGGTACCCTAAGTGCAGAGTCCTGCAGGGGTCCATTTCTTCCAGCCCACACCCACCCGAACCCGTTAGGATCACCAAACCAGACACCGTGAAATCTTCTTTTGAAATCTGGACCCAGTGCGTCGACCCGACGATGTTATGCATGTTAACATATTAACTCCCTCCCTCCACTGCATTACTGTGCTTTACTGTTCGTATTTATGTAATCATGTTATGTTATCACTTTAATTTTGCAACGACAAGGAAAGAACAACACAGTATTTGAAGGTTTACTTCAAGCAGAAGCTTTATTTATTTTATTTTATTATTTGAACTTATTTATTATATTATTATTCACTGAGCTACACAACTACCTGGCACTCTGGTGCTTAATTCATTTAAATGTGAGATTTTTATGGAGGGATAAAATATAGTTCCCACTTATTCTATAGAAATGTCTGGTTTATTTAAAATGATTGCTTAAAGGACAGTTCAGCAAATGTAAACATATACATGTAATACACTTGTGCTTCTTTTCACTAAAACAGAAGCAAATATGTGGAGTTTCTTCTTCTGGTTAAACAGGTGGCAAAGAGTTATTCCACAGGGGCTAAAATGCTGAAATAAACTTTAAGGACTACTGCTTTAGACTAAGATATTTGACTTCTGTTTGCCATTTTTTATTGTCTGGGCGGAGCAGATGTTGCTGTAACACCTGCATGTACTTTCCAGCATTGATGGAGCTCCACAGATGTGGAAGCTGCCCACGCCGTAGGCTCCGATGCCGCCCGTTACACCAGAGATGTTGCTTTTTTACAAGGATGTAAGTCTGCAGGACTGGGGATTTTTACACGATTGATTAATTGTAAAGAACGCTTTAAGTTATTGCGTTAGATTATGTCTGAACCACAACAGCAGATCAGAAGAAAAACAAAGCAACGTCCCCGTGTTGCATCCTGTGTTCCTGTTTTCATGCTGTGCTGCAGACGAGGAGTGGGACAGTCCGCTAGAGGAGGAGTTATTCCCTCCGAACGAACAGATTAAGTCATCCTTGTGGGGTTTTGCTTATGATCATTTAAAAAAGACCAACATGTTATTGTGGAGGCTCAGCAGCCTGCAAGCAGAAGTTGCAGAAAAAGGAGGGACCTCCTGCAGGATAACCGCCTGCTTTTTACGTAAAAAAGCAAACATTCACTAGTTTGGTTAAATGGCTGTAATGCTTTTTGTTTTTTTTTACTTGTCCAGCATTATAGCAGCAGAATGATGTTCTGGAAATTTGCTTTGCTAAGAGGAGTTTAATAGGAATAAAGCTCCTCTGGATAATCTGGATACCCACCCATCCACTTACCTCCATCCCTCTACCATAACCCCTCACTCACAGCCTCCCCTGCATTGTCCTAACCAAAGCTTTTTCATTCAACCCACCTCCCCCACCATCACCCCTTCAGTATCCTACCTTTTACCCACAGCTAAATTCTTACATTCCCTCCCAAACACCCACATCCCTCCCTTCGCCCTGTGGAAGACAGCCCTGGCGAAGAGCGATCTAGGGTTGTAGGTCTCTGCTGGTGGCAGGAGGCACCCCTGTTTCCCGGGGCCCCAGTGGACAGGAGCAGACAAGGACATGCAGAGACTCCAGCCAAAGAGCTGCCCCCGTGATTACAATCTTCATTATTTCTCTGACAATAGAAAATCAGTAATTGTGACGTCCTAATGCAGGACACATCGCCCATGGTTGAATGAAGAATTAAGGCAGTTACAGGCAAGGCAAGGTACAACAGGGTTCAACCCAGTACTTGGAAATATTGAAGTCCCCTGGCCCTGTGAAGGACCGTAACCTGAACAAGATGCTCCCCACAGATGAAACTGAGTTTTTACTTCTACACCACACTTTGTTGCTGTGCAGGCGTCTTTACATTCACAGTAACTATGAATGTGTTCATGAATAGAGGGGGATTCACGCACCAGTTCTCTTGAAAGTCCAGATGCAGCGTGTACATTCAGACAAAGTAGTGGCCAACATCCCCCCAGGTAACGCTGAGCTCAGTAAGGCTATGAAACACTACGGAGAACTGGCACTGCATTCACATCTCATAAAGTCACACTTTGAAGTGTTTTCTTTCCAACAAGGGACTCTTCTCTATATCGATTGTGGTGCAATTCATAGCAGAATGTTTGTTCTTATTGCAAGTAAAGGATTTGGGATATCCAGCCAGGGGAGATGAGCTTGCATGCAATCCTCCATGATGCAGAATAAGGAACACAAAGTCATCTGGCAGGGATCTTTTCTAAATTCATATTTGTGCCACTCTGCTCAGTTTAATGTGGAAGTGAGAGTTTCTGAGTTTAGAGTTTAAGAAAATCAACTTGTGTTATCAGTAATAGTAAGCCCAGCTAGGCAAAAAGCCCTGCAGATTATCCAACAGCACATCAGACTGCACCTCAGATTGGTCCATATATTTCTGAGACTGCCCCCAAGTGGCAGCAACATGTAGGAGTGTTTGTTCAAACACCAACAGACTGCAGAACCATGTTGGTGCCATACAAAGAAAAACTGCACACAACTGAAAAGCATTTTAGCTGCAGGAAAAGAAGAATTGGCATCATTTAACAGTCATCTCACATTTTTTCAGATTTAGAATTGCAGCTTATTAAATTACTTGATTGGTGGTGCAACAATGACTAGCTGAGGCATATTTCCCATTGCTTGCCTGGCTGTTATTACATTCAGCTTATCATCACCAGCTTCATTTATGGCCCTGTACTGTTACGAGAGCATGGCTTTGTTTTCTGGTGACCAGTATATAAAAGGAAAATACCAAAGAACAGTAAATTCTCAAAAGGGATTAACTTTTTAAATGTATTAACCAGTCTTTATCTCCCCTAGCCTTATGCCCGTCTTGCCCTGTGGTGCTTCTAAACATTGTATTTTATTAGAAAATTAACAGCAAAGGTCTGACAAAAGGAATGCCTTACAAATGAACATGTAAAAAATATTGTGGATGTGTCAGAAGCTTTTAATTAACTTGCATGAAGGAACCTCTGGGATTCCAGCCCATTCATGCTTTGAATTAATCATTTTTTTTTATGCTAAAACACAAAAGTAGGAAAGTCAATCAAGGAAAAAACACAATGCAGTTTTTAGTTTGGTTTCATTTAGGCATCTTTTAATGAAATGGGGTTTGGTTTTGAATGCAATTTGGGGAGATGTTGCTTTGAATGATATGACTGGACTGAACAATAAAAACTTTACCTTATTTTCTCTTTTTAAACTGTATTGAGATGATTTTTCTTATGAGTGGATGTTTTTACAAAGACACAACATTTAATTGAGAATCCTTTGTTGGTATTAGACATGGTAAATGGTGAGATCTTGAAAATTTTCATCATCTTTCCATCTGGCTCTGTCTCTCTGAAATGTTCCAGTCATGTTATTAATGGATTCCAATTAACCCGATCAATCATCAGATGCTCCTCTAGATGATTTTGATTTGTACTTTTTTCCCAACTTTTTCTTAAGTCATTCTATTCTGTATTGAATGACTTAACATATATTTCTGCCATCCATTTAAAATGAAGTCATATTTTCCATGAAATGGTAAAATAATTCATTTGTAGCATCTGATACCTTGTTTATGGTTTAGTTCAGTCCCAGAGGCAAAACTGGAAATGGAAAATGCACAAGAGAGGATCAATGACTGGACGAGCTCTTTCATTAGTTTAATTTAAACCTTTATTGCTCTGACATTCTGCACCAACCAATCAGAATGACTTAAACTGACTGCTTATATTGACCAGTTTAATTGGACTGTTGCATCCCCACTGTCTCCAGACAGCCACAGAGAAATTGTATTTACATGGAGGTTTTATAGAATCTATACATTTGATAATCTATAGAAAATGATCCCACTTAAACTTCCCATTAACTTCATTCACACCTTGAGTTCCTTCCCCCTTAACCAATGAAAGGCACATGAACACCTGGGGACATCTTTTGTCCATGCAACCCTCCTGGGTGTAATAAACTTTGTCTGTACCTTTCACACTACTTTCCTTCATACACAGTGCACTGTTTCAACCAAATTATACAACACTGAGGATCAACGGCTCGTTGTGACAATGCTCTGTTGGTAACAAAATACAAAGTTTATGTGAGTTTTTTAGATCATTGTATTCCGTGTTTATGCAAATTTTACTCAGCTTCCCTTCTTTTTTTGAATTGGGGTTGCATAGAAACTCCTCTAGACTTGTTCTATTAGTATGTTTGATATAACGAAGCCTCTTAAGTTGTGAGCTTCAACCGTTTTGAAGCCCCTTTCTTTGTTTTTCATGTGTTCGATTATCACATGGAATGAAATTAAGGGGGATTTTATTGCAGATAAACCTTAACAATGTCTTGACAGATTTACATTTTCCCTGAGGAGTGAAATAGTTCTCAAAAATAGCTGTCTATGGATAGATCCTGTCCTCAGGCTCTGTTTGTCCCTTTGTTAGAAAACCTTGAGCAATGTTAAGTCAGCCAGAAAAAATACCACTTTTACAACAACTTCTCAGTCTTTCTTTCATCTCTTTAACCCTTTTTTTTATTACATTTTACAGTGTCCACATGATTGCCTTCTGTCTTAATGTATTTTCAATTCATCCCTTCATTAGAGTCACAGCGATGTTGAGCATCCGTCTGGCTCGCACATCCACTCGTCTCCGCGGACAGCTTGGAGGAGGACTTCATTATATGGAGCTGATTATAAAGCACTTCCCTTACTTTCTCTGCCTTCTTCCACATACACTGCTGATAACAGAGTGAAGATTGAATGTTGTAGATCTGAACATTTAAACGGTCAAAATGAGCCATTTGGGGCCTGAAAGGAACAAAAATACTTGTCTGTTTTCCTTCTATCACTCAACAAGTATTTAATTTGCTCCTTCAGATGATTTATTGGTGCCCCACTCAATAGCTCCCTCATGTGAAACTAGGACAGTGCTATTTTTGATTCCCGATCCAGAAGATTCTAGGAAATTCCCAGAATGGTGAAAGAACCACATTGTTGTTGCTTCTGCTGATCAAGTTTTCTCTCTTACGGATTTACGCACAGATCAGCTGTACACATAAAAGCAGTACACATAAAAGCAGAGGAAACATGGAATAAAATGAAAGTGTAAACAACAGTTTGGATGTAGATTTTACACGTACATCAGAAAGGGGCCTTATGTTGTGAGTTTAGGCCTACTTTACATGCATTATGGAATTTTTGGAATGCACTGTTTGTCCCTCTGACAAAATGGCAACAATGGACAAGGTAGTGTGAGTAAGTTAACATCAGCTGCATTTAAACCCGTACTGGAAAGGATGTAAGGTGCAAACATTGATCAATTAGTCCTTGTGCCAAAACACTGGATCAGACCTCGGAGCCTACAGCTGTACATCACACAGGGTCAGGCAGTTTGACAAGATCTTCATGAAAAAATATACCAGAGGAACACGACAACAGCTCCCCTCTCAACCATGACTTCACAGCTCTTTTCTGGAGCTGTTAGGGTGTGGATTTACCCGCTTAGCTCCACTGCAGCACTCCTGCGTTCTGCCATATATTATGGAGAGTCACTGAAAAAATAGTACAGCATTAATTGTGAAATAAAAGTCTAGATTACTAAATATAATTTCAAATTCAACAATAACAAAAATCTAATTTCCAAAGCATATTGTAGTTGCACAGATGAAATGGAATTATTAACTAAGAATAACATTTAGAAATCATTCATTTATTATTAAATCCTGTGATTTCAAGTTGGATTTTATAATCCCATTTCTAACGCAGAATAAATGACACAATTCATAAATTCTGTTGGAAATAACTTTCCATATCATACATTTAAAATTATTCCTCTTTTCCATTTCCAGTTTCTTATCCCCCTCACATTTTAAATCCTTTTTGCAAATGCATTCCCAATGCTTTACTCTCTCCATTAAGCTATGCTGATCCTTCTGGGCTTGAGCAGCGAAAACAAACTTCAACCAATCACAGCTATTCCATGTGGTACATCAGCTCTCTCATTGGCCAGACAGTAACACTTGTCTTTCTGTCTGTACTTTGCCAATTATCGCAATAATCTTCTTCTGTTTTAGCCTCTTTTTTTATCTTTCTCCTCCATTTCCTTTTCTTACTGTAATCTCTTTTTCCTTCTTACCCAGTTTCTCTTACATGTCTTTTCTCCTTTAATATTTTTATCTATTTGATATATTTCTCCGCTGTATCCTGCTTCGTCAGCTCCTGCTCATCCTCCCCGTGGCGCCTCTGTAACATTGTTCTCCTTTAACTTATCATTTACCCTCATTGGTTGCGTTCTCGCCTCCTCCTCCTCCTCTTCCTCCTGATTTGGGGACTCGTGACTCATATGCTGTGATGCAGCTGACTGGACTTTATTATAAGTCAAACACAGGCGCCTCTCTCTGTCACATACGTAAATACCATTAGCAAGGGGGATGAGAAGCACAATCTGCTGGCAAATATTTAAATGACACAGGCGGAAATGTGTTTTGTATGAATGTAATGTATGAATTAAGCCACTTTTTATCACTTAGGTTGGTCTTATCTAAAACTCCTGTCTGTATCTGCTCTTTCCTCTTATGCTCAAATGCCAACATCTCAGACACACAGAAGCGCCCTGCTTGAAGCTGCAGGTTCATACATTTTTAAAAAGCACTGCTGTTAGCAGCTTGCTCATCCTCTCTGTTCCTTCCTTACTTTCTTCAGTTGTCCTCAAGCATCTCTACCAACTAAGAGGTCACATGTTTTCTGTTTGACTGATGAGTTGATGGAAGTGAATTGAGGAGAAGTTATATCAATAGTTTGTTAAAATGCCAGAAAAACAGGATACACTTTGTTCATTTTCATCTAAAAATAGCATGAGTGTCCGGCCTGAGCTGGTATGATGCAGGTCAGAAGGAGACTACTGGGTTGTGTGATAGGTTTACAGCTGCCGGTGAGAAGAAACCCCACATCATAGTTTTGTAAGAAGAAGATGATCCAGTTTCATTTATCTCCTCAGTGTCAAACGGGGCTAAAGATATGAGGCAAAGTTAGTGGCAATGGGACTAAATGAATGTCCTTATGTTTGCCAACAAAACACATGGGGAAATTCACAAAAAAACACTCAATTCAATCAGATCAGTTTTATTTACAAGCACCAATTCATGACACTTCACAGACAATCTGTTGTCATCAGTGTTCATACAAGCCAATTCCTGACAAAAAGCCTTGCTAAATGGTAAATGGACTGTTCTTGTATGGCGCTTTTCTTCCACTCAAAGTACTTTGACACTACATGCTCATACACCCAGTCTCACACACATTCACACAGCACCCATATTGCATCATACTTGGTGCTCTAAGTCACATTCATGCATGATACCTGATAGGCACATCAGGAGTGCCCAAGGACAAGTGGACATGCAGTCTGGGGAATCGACCTCCTGTTTAGTAGACAACTGCTCGATCCACCTGAGCTACAGCCGCCCAAAGGAAAACAGGCAAAGGCAACAGACTGCATCAAATCTTGATTTCAATCCAGTACCCTCTCCTGCAGATACTAGGGGTAACAGTGGAAAGGAAAAACTATCTTTAAACAGGAAGGAAAAACCTCCAGCAGTCGGTGGATCAGCCAATGTTTTAAAAGGGTTTCGGTCGCATTCACCAAAGGTTTCTGACAGGTGAATTAGCTAGCAACCATTTACCACTCAGCGGTGTTGACTAATCACAGGACACGCTGGTGTTAACTGTCAGAGGAAGATTCAGGTCAGCCATCTTTGCAACAGGAGCTAAAAACTTTCAGTAGCTTCACCAACTAGCTTATGCTAATCTCCTCTGCTAGCTATGTCTTCCATTCAACACAATGCACAAGATGTAGCTCTAAAACTGGCCTAGTAAGTAGTTAGGAGTTGTTCTAATGATATTTTATGTGGAATAAATGGTCTGTCAGGCTGTTCCATTTGTAGATTTTTGTAAAACTTGGCACATTTCACATTGGTCTTTTAATAAGTGTGATTCTCCCATGAACTTTGACTTAGTATTAAACTCTAAACGTGACATTAATGAATGCAAGATACTTCGTATCAGTTGCACTACAACAGGTGACTTCTGAACTGGGGAAGTTTTGGATCAATACAGCTGGGTTGAATTGAACTGATGGGTTCTTGACTCAAACAAAGGGCTTATGTGTGAAGAAACTGAAGAATGTGCAGATTGTGTCTGCTCCTCATCATCCTCAGACCGTCCTGCTTTTACTGATTATGTTCAATGCAGTGTTAATTGAAAAGGAAACAGGACATGCTGATTACATCACTGTCTGCCATCCTGCTGACTTGTAAACATCGCCACGGCCTGTGAAGAGCATGACATTGAGACACGGCAATCAGCTGTCAACCAACAATTGTGTCTGTTGTTCTCTCAGCAGACAACAACGTTGGTTTCACCGATCCCTTCCAGTTATGCAAAGTTATCTACTTTATGCTGCAACTAAGTTTTCTCTGGAATTGAATGGTTTTCTACTTGGAAAGAGATCGGCCTCCAAAAAGATGAAAAACAAATGGCTCTTTGCCATTTTAAAATAAGATTATCTACTGCCTCCTTATTTTTGGAATCGGTTGGGTCTGTATTTATTTCATGATGGCTACAGAATTCATGTAAATGATCAAAGCCGCAGTGTTGTCTCTGTCTCTTTCTTAATTGTATTAAACAGTTCTGTAAAAGCAAATGATCAACAACAAGCCAAATGTAAATGAATTCATGTTTAGGAGTTATGCTTTATGGAAATCTTATAGTACTATACAGTGGTATTTAGTACTTTGGACAGTAATGTAAATTTTATGAAGCTCCAACCAGAAAAAATAAAAGAAAAATGATAAAAGAAAAATTCTTGTCCCAGAGTGAAATGTTAGAGTTTTTAAAACCCAAATGTGAATATGCTTTTACAAATTCAATATTTTCTTTGCTGTTTAAGTCACATACACACAAAGGTTAATACTTCATTAAATGTACAATAAATTGGAAAAACAAACGAGATGGTCTGATAATTTTTCTGTGTGTGTATAGAATAGTTTCTAATAAAATATAAATATTTTGATCAATTAAAAAATATTTATATATACATTTTTCAATGTCCAGTATTACATTGAATTTGTCTAATAAATTATTATAAATGTCAGATTGAGTAATCTCAGCATTTTGGCTCAGAAGCTAATTACATTTCTGCTTCATAGATGTGATGAGAACAAAGTTCTCACTTTTCACATAAATTATAGCAAGATTTAGAGAAAGGAGGGGATACTCAATGTTTTGTGGTGAACATTAGTTGCTTATAATGAAATTCAAAGGAGTCCAACAAATGTAGAAAATGATTCTAATCCTAAATCAGTTGCATTAAGGTGTGCTGTTTTACCAGCTGGTATTATGTTCGGTTTCAGTCAGGCGGTCCACCACTCTGCTGTCAGCAAAAATATGTCATAAATATTCATTTACCTCTCAGAAATAACCCAACTTTTCAGTATTTACATCTTTATTAACAAGTACCTCTTGAAACAGCAACAGGCTCAGCTGCATGTTGTTTAGTAGGGATTAGCATACTTAGCATTTTAGCTAAAGGCCTTCCATCTACATGACATCATGTTTGTTCCTGCAGCGAGAATGGCCTTCTTGTTGTTTTCCATGGGTAAACAGCTGTAAATAACTGAGAACATTCCTGCTGCGTTTTAGGGGCTATAATAGAAACTGCATGACTGGCTGATTGTGTTCCTGCTCCAGCTCAGCTCAGGCCATGCTCGCCGTGCTGCACAGGATTTTGGCTCATTTTGAAATGATTTTAAATCTTTGTTCATGTATTGGAAAAAAATAATCCAAATCCCTGGTGTGAATAATTGATTGTGGACTTTTTTCAAACTAACACACCTTGGGTCAGCATAAAAACTGCACTGAGGGTATGCTTAGTGTCCAAATGGTGAAGAGGGAATACCTTTGAAAACGCTGCTTGCTGTTTCTGTTGCCCATAGTGTGATTCAGGTACAGCTTTAATGTTGGCCTATCCTCACTTCACTGACAGAGTCGAGTTTCACCTGGACTCAGACGATACTGTGTCTGCTGTCACTGGAAGCACATTAGTCTTGAGATTTGCTGTTTGTATGGAATATTCATGAATTCAGCTTTATTTTTCATGATGTTACAGCGTAAGCGACTGGACAGCGTCTCAGTCAGTACAGAGTCTTTACTAGATGTCACTAAACTTGGAGCTGATTAAGTTGGGTTGATTTTAGACGCAGATGAGAAAACATCCAGTGAGCAATCAGTTCTGAAATCCTGGAAATGCCAGTGGGTTCATCTAGTTTCTCCTGCAACTGTCGGTAAAGTTGATGTAACAGATGGTAAAAGTGTGAAAGCCGGCTCATTCAGTGGTATCATCCTTTCGTTTTTGACAGCTTTGTATTGCCTTACTTTATTTGGAAAGCCTTGCCCTTCTTTGCATAATCCAGTCACGAGGATTTGCCTCAGGTTCACATGGAAATGCAGTATGGTAAAAAAGTATTGTTTCTTTAAATATTGCCAAGAAATAAGAACACATGTGCATAACAATGCATGGAAATACAGTCAGAAAGGCAAAAATGAGTTTGCATATTCCAACAAGCTTAAAGTGTATATTTGGTCTGAGCAGCTTTATCCTCCAACACAACTGAACCGTCTTCGAGAATCTTTCAGTCAACTATCTAAATCTTCAGGAATGGCCCAGTAGTCTTTTTTTGCCCTTTGCTTCCCTCTCTGTACGGATGATCCCATGTTGAGGTCCAGGCTCTGGGTAGGATCCATCCCTCCATCAGACCCAGTGCCTCTGATTGTAAGTCCAATTCTTGGTCATTTTGCATACCTTCAGTTTAAGAATGGCTTCTTCACATCCAGCCTGTCATCAGCTGCGCTTCTATGATAATCTTACACAAAATAAAAGAGATGTTTCTAATATTGCAACAAAGAGCAGTTGCGATATACTGTACATGCTTTTCCGCTAAAGTCCCGTCTCACGAGCCTCCATTTTGAGGAAGATGGAGATGCTAAATGTTTTATGCGTTGTAACATTTCATTGTTCTTTGTTATCAAGGATGGAGGTTATATTTTTGTGTAACTATTTGTAAAATGATTCATGTCTCCTCCAACATCTTTACTCCAAACAAACTGGTCACATGATCATCTACATGTCTGGTGAAGTGGAAGTGTGGACAATCCTTTTCATTACACTTTTTTAATACCTCCACATCGATATGTCTGGAAAACCTCCTCCTGAGAGCGTAAAACCATTTTAGCGATGTTTAAGAGGTTTTTGTAAATGTTTCCATTAGCAGCCTTTTATCGAACATTTAGGTTTTGTGAAATTCTAGGGCTAATGGAAACGCAGACGGTTTCTGCGTTTCTGCTCCAGCCAGCAGTACAGATCAGCGATGCGATGGTCCAGAAGCATATTTCAGATCTTTGTTGGATGTTTTCCAATGCCATCGCCTTCACATCCTGTTCATCAGCTGTGGAAAGTAGTCACTTCTTTTTTGTCCTCCACTTGTCGAGTTTCTTTAAAGTTAGCACAGCATGCTACACTACTTTGGGAATTACCTTCTACCATATGTGCTGTTTGTCAAACTGTTTAATTTTACAACAAAAGAAATGCGAACAAATGATGATGTTTACCCTGTTTCCACTAGACTGGTTCCAGTGCCGGTTCGGATAAATCAGCCACGCCATGGAGTCAAATATTGTTAAAGAACAGCAATGGTGTTATCTGATTAAGATGTTAGCAAGTGCTTCATACATAATGGTTTAGTTATTCGTTGGTTCCTGTGATACTCCGTTTAGGCTCGTCAGAACTTCAACAGATTTTCCATGTTTTGATTTTTCAGAAAGTTTGTCAGAATGTGATTTAGGGATGATTTAGGTTTGTCACATCTTGCTTAGCTTGTCATAATTTGAAATATATTTTCTGCTTGTGTAGGCTATGTAGTTACTTGTACTTCCTGTGTTTCCTCCGGCTTATATGATCTCCTGATGCTTGTCTTTTTACACACATCAGTGTGTCTGTGTCGGCTTTCACTGGAGCCTGTCCATCTGTTTTAGGCTGTTAGTTTAGGCTCTCATGTCGGATTGTTGTGTGTGTTTTGCCTGTATTTTGTTGTTGAGAATAACTCATTTACGTCTTTTTCCTGAGCACCGATTCCCCCCCGTAAAATCCTTCTTTAATCTCTAGCTTTTTCTTATTTTCAGTGTGAAGCTGGACATAAAATGAAAGCAGGTAAATGGATTCATATATCTGTGACATAATTCTTCATCTTAACGTGGATTTCAGTCGTTTAGTTTGGCTTAGATGAGGTGATGCTGATTCTGGATCTGAGGTTTCAACCAGGAAGATTTCAACCAAATCTCTGCAGCCGCTTCCACCGCTGGATGTAAACATGGGTGGACATCGTGTTTGTAGAGTATGTCTTTGCGTTTCCTAGCAACAGCATCTCTGAGTTTCCAGTCTAGTGCTGAACAGGGAGACCCCCACCCGGAGGCTGAGAGCTCCTACGAGCTCTTCTCATAAACACAGTCCGTATGATTTGGGTTTCCCTCCATCATGTTCCCACATCTGTTTGGGAAATTCATCCTGATTTCTTTGCATCTGGAGACATTTGAGCTTAATGTGATGAGGCGGATGGAAACCTGAGGCGGGGGGGGGGGGGGGGGGGGGGGGG
>JAVQJG010269654.1:0-15403 GCA_036024015.1 Craterocephalus amniculus
GCATCAGTGATTGTAGATTTGTTCGTACGCCAGCTATGACGTTGACGTGAAGCACCGCACATTTCCACGATCAAGTCAGTCTTGATACATCCCAACTTTACCGTGACAATAATCGTACGTCACGTTTTTGTGCATACGAACGCTTTGTACATGATGCCCCAGGTGTTTTAAACCAAGCAATATTTTCCTCTACATGAAATCCAAAATACAGTTGACTTGCTGCTGTCAAAAATCTGAACAATGGTATTTATTCATCCCCACACACCAGAAAACCTAAACATGCAAATGTGATCCAATTATGTGTTGCTTACTTCCAATTAAGCACTTTAATTCATGTCAAATCATGCAACCACTCAAGGGTGTTTGTCACTCACCACACTGGTGACAGCACGGAGCAAAAAGCATCTGGAAGTCATGTTCACAATATTTTCTTCCTTCAAACTGTAAAAGGTAACATTAAAAAGTTTGTAAGACATAGATGGAAAAACACTGAAAATGGCATTGATTTATCTTTTAAATTAGAGAACAATATAACATACACTACCTCATAGAAGAGTCCTTCAGGAAACTGCTGGAAACACTGGGCACACACAAAGCAATGCTCGTGGTACAGCTCTCCATTACTATTGACTATCTTCTCAGTTGGAGCAAAGCCACTCTTACATCGCTCACAGGCTGCGTGGGCCAGGGCATTCGCAATGCTGTTGTATGAGACAACAAAATACATATTTGCATATAATTTCCATAGCATGTAGAGATGACAGGACCGCATGCTGGACTAATGTTTAGCATTTCTCACATAACTCCTACATCAACCGTGGCCAGCAGCTGTGACTTGCAGAATGGAAATAATATGTGAACACTGTTGCTCACTGGACAGTCATTACCTAATTTGGTAAAAGGATTAGAGGAACTGGGGTTCCTCTAAACACACTTTTAAAACATACAAGTTATTAATGAGATGTAAAATGACCAATGTCTCATATTATTGTATGAAACCTATATTATTAACATACTGGTCCACACTTTCTTTATGTGCTCAGGAAAGTTAAATACCAATTGGGACTGAGACTTTAAGTTCAAACAAATATGCCAAAGTTTAGTTACAGACCACAACAACAGTGTCATACAGAGAAACTCTAAACGAGGAATTAAAAAAGGAAGTAAGGATTAAATATTGTTTCTATTTTGAGCATCATTAGAATGGTTTACTGGCTTAAAAGTCCCTTGAGAAAAATAATTGGTTCTACTTAAAGCTAAAAAGCGTAAATCTTTACCGCAGGTTGTCAAATAAAATAAAAAACATTAACTTATCAGGACCACCAAAAAGAAGAAAGAAACTTATCAGGACTAGCCTCTGAGCAGCCCAATTAGCCTGCTAATGTACAATTTCGTTTACAGTGGAGTATATGCTTTTCAAGATTATAATGCAAACATTATACTGTTGCAAACAACATACGAGACTGGAATAAAATCTCAAATAGTTGTTTCCGATGTAGCAATCTATACCAACTAAACTTTGCCAACTTTACTCCAGTGATTAGCCACGGTCGATGTTAGCTACGTTGGCAGGCTAATCTGACGTTAGCTTTAGCTGAATGGCATCCGAAGCTAGCTTACCGATAATGAGTGAATTCTAAGACTTTAGCAACTTGTAACTAATTGGGAAATCATACCTGCCCGTCATTCCTGCAACCCCCAGCATCACCCTCTAGAAGGATTGTCTGAAGATGGTACCAAATAAAACTACAGCACTCCTCTCCTTTTCTTTCAATGATTTCCCGAAGTTTGCCGACCTACCACTCGGTCTGGACCCGAGCGTGAGCTGGCAGAAAGCTGCGTCCTCTCCCGGCGGGCGTGACCGGACCGCAGCGTAACATCAGCAGTTCACTTCATCAGCTGTTCGTCTCCGGATAAAATCAATCAGGTTTACCTCTGACCAGGACTTCAAGGATTCACGTTCAGTGGGATTATAATAGAAAACCCGAATCAAGTTTTAAGACATAGTGGAACGAGATTCATTTTAAAAATGACACACGTTATGTGTTATATTTATGCATTTAAGTCAGGATCTAATAAATTTATCAAAAAGGGGGGATGTCACTTTTGACATCTTGAATATATAGGCTATGTTGAAACTGAGATATTTTACCATCGCAATATTAGCTCATTTTGAATTTATAGGCAGCAACACAACACAAAAAGAGTTGGAACAGGGGCAATGAAAGGCTGGAAATGTAGGTGGCATAAGCAAAAACATCTGGGATCATTTACAATAAAATTGGTTACTTGGCAGTATGGAGGCCTGATTCTGTAGTAATCACAGTTTAACAATCCCAAATATGATTCTTTGCTAACACAGTTTACCATGCAAGCCCCAAATGCATCCATCGTACCAAGAAAAAAGCCATATTTAAACATGGTCCATAAACGCTACCGTCTGAGTCAACACTCACTTAAAATGGTCAGATAAATCAAAAATGTTTATTTTTCAGAACACCATGGACTCCATGTACTGCAGACTAAAGAGGAAAGAGGCCATCAAGCTTGTTATCAAACATCTGCCTTGCTGATGGCATGGTTTGTATGGGCTTGGGCAGCTCATAAAGTACAGTTACCACTGTTAATGGTACTTACAATGAATATGTCAGGGCTCATCCTACACATCATTGAATATTTATAACATATTTGTTGTCGAAAATAAGTATTTTTAATGTTTTAAACTCCTTAATGTTCCTTCAAGTCATGATGTAGGCCTAAGCATTATTCAGCCTTTGTTATTACAGTTGTTAATAGCTTAGTTAATACACTATTTACTCGTTAATAAATGTTTTACTAAGCCTTACTTAATGCTTTGCAAAGCCTTATTTAATGCTTTATTAACCATTAATAAATGTACTGTCATGTTATAAGTCATGATGTACTGTAAGCATTATTCAGCCTTAATTATAAGCATTATTCAGCCGTAATTATTACAGTTGTTATTAGCTTAGTTAATGTGTAACTTAACCATTTATTAATGCTTTACTAGGCATTACTTAATGCTTTATTAAGCATTAATAAATGTACAGCCATGTGATTAGTCATAATGTAAGTTTTATTCAGCCTTTATTACAGTTGTTAATTATGGAGGACCAGTTAATAGCTTAGTTAATGTTACTTACCCATTTATTAATGATTTACTAAGCCTTACTTAATGCTTTATTAAGCCCTACTTAATGCATTAATAAATGTACCCTCATGTGATTAGTCATGATGTAAGCATTATTCAGCCTTAATTTATTGCAGTTATCATCAGCTTAGTTAATGTATTATTTAACCATTAAGGCTTTACTAAGCCTTAATTAATGCTTTATTAAGCATTAACAAATGAACATTCATGTAATAAGTCATGATGTAAGCATTATTCAGCCATTATTATAGTTGTTGATAGCTTTTAATGTGTTACCTAACCATTTATAAATGCTTTACTAAGAATTACTTAATGCTTTATTAAGCAATAATAAATGTATAGTCATGTGCTTAGTTATGATGATGTAAGCATTATTCAGCCTTTGTTATTACAATTGTTAATAGCTTCATGCATTATTTACCCGTTAATTAATGCTTTACCAAGCCTTACTTAAAGAAAGTAATTAATGCTTTATTAAGCATTAATAAATGTACAGTCGTGTTATAAGTCATGATGTAAACATTATTCAGCCTTAATTTTTGCAGTTATTATTAGCATAGTTAATGTGTTACTTAATCATTTAATAATGCTTTACTAAGCCTTACTTAAAGTGTTAAGGTCTGAGTGGCAAAAATAGCCAAATTCCCAATTTTCAGGTGACGTGAGATTACAGTGCAGTCTGACTTTCTGAAACATGTTCAAGAAAAGATGTTGACAGCTTCTTTAACAGCCAGATGAGTTTGTTTGCAGAGGGAAAAAGACATCATTAATCCTGCAAAACTAAGTCCTGTAAAATGAATTCACAATCCTCATATGTTTGCATGAACAATACCAGTCATCTGACTATTAGCAGTGAAGTGTAACCAGCATCTTTTCCCATAACATCACTTACTGCCTTTCGCGTGTCCCAAGAGCAAAGTATCATATGAGCTGCAGCTGGAGGGGAAGACGATAAGAGATGTTTGATCTGACATCTACTAATGTTGCTTTTATGAGCGTGTCCTCTCATGTTGCCTGTTTTTATGTCCTTATGTTTATTGTTGTTCACAGCCGCCTGGGAAGAATTTTTTTCTTTCAAGTAAGAGTTGTAAGTTTAAAGTTTGCTCATATTCTGTTGCTTGCTATCCAATCACCTCACAGGGATACCGCAGGCCTAGTCTTATTTATTCAACTGTGTTACATGGTCAGTCTGAAGTAACACAACTTGCAGTGTATCCCTGGTAGAAATGTGTTTTATGCTTACTAACGCAAGTGACATTTTTAAATATCTGTCACTGTAGACAAAAGGTAATTTTGTGCTAAAATGCAAAACTGTTTGGCAAATATCAAGGGTGAGGAAAATAAGAGTCGTAAAAGTTGTAAAAGTATTAGATGAAAAGGAGGATGAAAAATTGACCAGAATCTGAAGTCTGTGTCTCCAGCCTCCAGTTCACTTTTCATTTGCCAAAAAAAGAGAAAGAGGAAAAAAAAAGTCTGAGGAAATTCAGACACACACACATACACATGGCCAGAATTGAAGTTTTCATTTCATTGAAAGCTTTCAGTTTTTGATTCTAAAGCCAAAACAGACAGAGGAAGACTGATACAGTATTAGTCTTTATCCACATGGTTAATGTGCCATCCTTAGATTATCTGTAGAACTGGTATAAGCTTTATTGCCACATACTGGAAAAAATAACTTTACAGTAAAAGGAATTTGTCAGGTGCAACATACAAGAGTCAAAAGTGCAGGAGATCAAAAAGGATGTCCTTTATATAAATCTAAAATAGATACAATTTGAAATAAAAAAAGAAAGAAAAAGATAAATGAGTTATGATTTGATCCAGGGAGTGTTGGGTCACTATTTGCATGTGAGAATAATTAAGACAACTTAATCTGATGACTAGGACTACTTGGACATGGACTATTTCGTCCAAATACTTGACAGAATAAGCAGAACCATGTTTATTTAATTTAGGAAGTTGCTAGAAATCATATAGAAGTAATTGTGACATGTTGTAGCTGCTTTATTTAATTTAGGAAGTTGCCAGAAATCATATAGAAGTAATTGTGACATGTTGTAGCTGCTTCATTTTAACTTCACAACTTGTCATGATTTCATTTCTGGTACAGCAAATGTCCTGGCTACACACACGCAAAAGCACTTGTGAAGTTTCACCTTGCTTCTAGTTTTTATTCTATTTATATTGTGCTGATACCTACTCATTACAAAGCTATCTGTATACAAGATCATTTAAATGCAATTGTGGATTGGAGATACACAAATGTCATTTATAAAAATAAAATAACCCAACACAAACTTTCCTTTATCTAGTTTTATTTTTAATGTGACTATACACTTTGCTTAAATATCGCCTATCTTTGGGGAAAATACATTTTCTTCCAATAAATCTCATTTCAACGTCTTCATTCAAATAAAAAAAGAAAAGCCCACTGCTGTACTCTCTATAAGGAATCTGCAGCTGTCACTCAGTCTATCAACTGAGATTAAAATAATCATTTCATGCACCGATCAGCACTAAATATAAATGCAAACATAAATAATCATAATGCAGGTAAGATGTTTCTGGAAATGCACATCAAAATGAACTGCATATGTTAGTAAAATAGGCCCAGAGCAACTGTGTAGACCTCCAGTTACAAAAATTTAAATTAAGACACAATGTGTCCATTACATTGCTGCAGAATATAATTTGTTTTAAACAATTGCAAACAAAAACATACAAAAAGGGACAAGCATTATAAACCAACTATCCAGTAAGAGAAAATGATGGCTTACAAGTCTTATTGCACGGCTCAACAGTCCAAAAAGGGGTTAGCATTAAGCAACAGGTGCAACAGATCAGTAATGAGACAAATATTTCGTGCCAACACATTCAGTTACATGAACAATGAGCTGCCACACCTCCCCGTCTAGAGTTGCACAATTGTTTTTTAAGAAGATTACATTTTTATCCTTTACACTCAAAGATGAGTCCCAGCATGCAACAGTTTCTCTCAGGTAAGTTTTATACAAGAGAAAGCAGCGCTGCAGAGGTCATATGTAGTGTTTGTGATCGGCTATGTTCTCAGCCCTATTTTCTCAGGATTTACACCCTTCAGCGATAAAGTTGTTGAATTAAATAAAATTGATTTTCGGACAGAAAAGCTTGAACGGTCACACCCTGTAGTACATTATTGAAAGTTGAAAACAGTTCTGGGACCTTCATTAGATGAAAAGGTGCACCAAAACAAACCCATTATATTTTCAAATATACTGCATGATGTTCATAGTTAAACCCTTTTTCCCCATTTGTTTTCAACAGAATACTCAAATATTTACAAATGCGAAAGGAACACAGGTCAGACGAGGGAGGAACCCATCTACTGCGGCTCACGCTGAAAAATGTGTTCAAGTGTCACTCACATATTTACAAAGCATATTTAGAGTTAGATGATCATGGCCACAGTCACATGAGAAAACCATCTTCATTAATGGCAGCTTGTCCACATACGTGAAAAGAGAAGATAGATTTTTTTCCTACAGGACAGGGATTCAGAAAAACATTGAAACACATGATGTAGTGCTGTGCTAAAAACAAAACAAAGACAAACAGAAATGTTCAAATTATAAAGAAGCCACATGTTCTGCTAAAAGCTGAACTTTTGCAACGTTTTAAAAGAGTTAGCTTATAATGGTGATTATCTCCATCTAATGCAGGGACTTCATCATCTGCCACATTAAGTGCAATAATTAATTCATTTAAAGAGGGCTTCGTATCTCAGAAATCTCATAAAACTAAAAGTTTCTGGATTTAAATCAAAAGGTTTGTACTTAATTCCAGTCATGATAAGGCAAAATGTATATTGTATATTCCTTTATGTACAAAATGTATATGTTGATCTATCCGCATGGGTCCTGATGACACAATGTTTAGTTGTACGAAAATGACCATTTAAAAAAGAAAAAAAGAAAAAAAAAGGTGCCGTTAGAATTGATGCTACATGATTTCGAAAGCAGACGAGAACTTTCCTTCATGCATTCAGAGGCTTTACGAGCCTTTGCATTCCTCCGTGTTTCTACCATGTGGGCATCATGTCTGGAAACCAGACCCGGCCCAAATGCTTGGACACCTCCCAGTGGATGTCGTCCAGCTCGTAACGGTGATCTGGAACCAGCACCTCCTCCATGATGGATAGCTGCGTCAGTCTGTCTCCGCACATCTTCACAAACTCCACGAAGGCACTGCAGGACACTTCGCACTCTCCCAGGCCGATGGCGGACAGCTGCGTGCAGCCCTGCGCGATGCGGATCAGCTCCTCGTCCAGCGGCCGCAGCCCGTTGGCGCACACCACCAGCTCCACCAGCCGCGGGCAGGTGAGCCCCACGCGGCCCAGCACGTCTTTGCTGACGGAGCGGCCGAAGTAGAGGTGCGTGACGGGGATTTCGTCGCGGAAGAAAGGGCCGAACTCCTCCTCGTAGAGGAAGAAGTACATGACCAGGTTGAACTTGGGCGAGTGGCGTAAAATGGCGTCCCAGCTGCTCTTCTTGATGCTGTGGAACTGCTGGCCTGGATTGTCGCTGACCGCGTCGATGCGAAGGTGCTCCAGGTGAACGTGCTTCTCTGAGGACAGTGCGATGAGGAGCTCGTCGCTCAGCAAATGGTAGTTGAGAGCCAGCTCTCTCAGGCCGTGGCACTGATCTGCCACACACAGGATGCCTGGAAACAGGAAACAGCGGATCAGACAGGAATGAAAACCACCGCATTTTCAGAGTTAGTTAGTTGACTTGGCATCCAAAAATCGGTCACTATGGCTTCAAGTGCAATCTGTTGATTTGTTGTTGTTGTTTTATGCAATAGTAAACTCCATAATGAGTCCCAACATCTCTGTTCCCCAATATTGCAAGCAAGTAAATAAGCAAAGCTGTTAGTAAGGTTACGAGCACCAACATCTCGCAGTCTGCCCACTGCCATGCAAACAAAGAAAACAAACCAAGGCAATTACCATCACAAGCAAAAAGGGGTCTCTCCTGTTACATGTAAATATTATAGTCAGTTAAAATCCTAAACACAGGAGGGCTTTATCTAAAAGTTTCACTTTCAGTGGCCAAATGTTGCATGTAAGCCTGGCTGACAGCTGGAAACACAAAGAAGATCTAAACATAGATGTTTGCATGTCGTCTCCATTTCCCAGCTGTTAATCCATATTTTACGTAGTTTGCTCCGGCAGTAGCTACCTGCAGGTGAAACATGAGGGCAGCTGCTCATTTTCAGCAGCTTGAGTGTGTCACTGTTGTTGGCCACCAGGACTTTAAGAGAGGGGTCATCGACAGGCGTGTCATCGATCTTCAGGGAGGACAGTGATTTGGAGTTGACGAAAACCACCGTCAAAGCTGAGATGAAGTGAGACTGTTGGATAAAAACGAGACAGAAAAACACTAATCGTCTCTGAGTGTCAGATTCATTTACAAAGACAATGACAGACTTTCTACATTCACTTCTTAGAAATTAGATCCAACCACAGAGCATGCATAGCTAGATGTATGTTTAAACTCACATCCTCTGCATCAGTAGACATTCATGTCACATGATATTTTCTGGATTAATCCTACTTCTTGTGCAAACCAAAAGCTTTGATGAAACGGCAGCGCAGCTCGATTAATTATCAAAACTTTAAAGATTAACTTAACATTTTATGCATTTTTTTTTTTAACATAAAAAAGCAACCACACAGCGACACCAGTGGCGTAGGATCCAGACACAAAAAGGGGCGTTTCATCAGACAAGCCTCGGCATCAGTCATTCCAGCTGCATGCGGACGTCGGTCAGAGATCAGAGGCAGAAACCGCTCAGCTGTCTCGTCCCTTCAGGCTCACCTTGGGCATCTCCATGAAGCTGGGCCTGGCTGTGGAAATGAGCCCCAGCGTTTTCAGAGAACAGTTCACAAGCTGAGAGAGGATGTCACAAGCCGCCTCTGCAGACTCTCTGCTGCTGTCCACCTGCACACCGCGCGGAGGAAAGAAAAATAAGAACCCCCTGCATCACACACTCCTCATCGCTGCGATTGTGCCGACTCTCCATCATACCTTGAAGCTGACGTACTGCAGGTGGTTGGCGTGCCGTTTGATGATCTGCTTGATGAGGTCTGGGTGCGTGGCCTTCAGGTAGGAGCTGGCCGGCTGGTTCAACTCAAACTCAAAGCAGCGCCACAGCTCGGGCATGTGGAAGGCCTGATTCCAGGCTCGACAGACCTGCAGGTGCAACCGAATTCACATGATGTTTCAGAAATTAAGGAAGGGTGTCAACCTGTGAAACAGCTCTCTTTCTTCAAAATACAGACATTTAAGGGGATAAAACGGTTTTCTAATCCTTTGACAAGCTTGCAAAACATGACCCGAGGGGAAGAGAAAACATTAAGCTTTGTTGTCTCGACCTCAGCAGAAATGTAAAGAATATAACCCGCGGGAGCAGGAAAACCCGCAGTGCTGGTGTCCGGTGTTTCCTCTGCTCTATTTATTGCATACATTCTCATACAAGTATTTAATAGCTGCTAAGTTTGTAGATTTGCTTCATATTTGTGGATAATGTAAAATAGCTAGATTAAAGTAAATAACTACAATGTGATGTATAATTTAACCGCTCAGGTATGAGAGGCAATGCTGTCCGTATGAAAAGCTAGTAAATGTAGGTTTACATATGTGCAATGAGGGCATCAGCAGGAATAAATGGCACCAGATCCAAGTCGCTGATATTTTTTCCTGAGTTCCCTCTGGATCATTTTTTTCCCCCTACAGCTGACTGGTTCATTAGGCAACACGCCATGAAACAGCAGTTTCTCAGCGGAGAAAATCCAAACAAAACAACAAGCAGCGCTCGCAGAACGGCACAGGAAGGCCTGATGCTGCTGCCGAGTGTTAAATGAAGCATTATGAAGTGTTATCTGGGAGATCTGCTGTCTTTGGGATTTTTTCCCTGCGCTCCTGGGGCGTGACTGCTGAGCAACTCATTCACGAACACGCTTAACAACTTTTATTTGCTCTGCTTTGGTCCTCCAGCAAACATGACGCTTTTAAACTAGGTTTAATTCAGGCTCGTAAGCATATTTATTCCCTTTCCCTTCTACTCATGTCTGTCTGTAACAAGGGGATCAGACAGGAGGTGAGCGAATGCTTTCTGTTCGCATCATTTCATTTAAAGCAAGAGCTGAAAATCAGTAATCATCGCTCAATGAGTAGCCTGCTTTATTATTTACGTCTGCTGTGAGGAATAATCTCATACTGCTGCTATCCAACAGCAAACATCGGCCTGGTCAGAGTGAGCTGCCAGAATAAACACAGCATCCAGGCAAACTGGGCAGTTAAATCAGCATAATGATGGAGGTACCTGAGAAGCATAGGCCTTGTCCAGCAGAGGCAGATACTTGAAAATGTGAAGCAGGATCTCCTGTGGCAAATACTCCCATCTGGGTCCCTCCTCGTCCAGATCTGTCTCCTTCCTCTGCTTGTGGGACCGTTTAAGAGTCTTCTGGCCCCCGTCACTGGGGCCGCCTCCATCCTCCTGCTCATTGTCTCGGAGAGCTCGCTTCATCCTGGGTAAACAGAGGAAGAGTTCAGAAAATCACAATGACTGTAATTGATTTGACATGCAGTATGTTGATCTTTTTAATATTGAGCCTGCAGTCTGTATCTCCGAGGTCTACAATCACTTTTACTTATATGGCGGCACAAAAAGCCTGTTCTTTCATTCACTTGATGAGCTATGAAAATACTCGTGTATTCATTTCATCAGTTTAATTTCTCAGTAAAAAGAGTTTACGCAATAAAACTTAAGATTTAAAGTTTGCTAAAATGTCCAGAAGTTTCTTTTTAATTTATATGCTTCAAGAAAATACGAACAAAATAAGCCATCGGCACAATAACTGAGGGTTTCGTTTTTGAGTCTACAGAGCAGAACCTGCTGTCTCAGCGACCAAAGCTGACTTCATGCTGAATGGAGCCTTACAGCTAATTTGCAGGAGCTTTGAGGAAGCAGTAATGAGAAGCTGGCAGGCTACAAAGTTAGCACAGCATGCTGAACAAACTAAATAAGATTCTTTAGTTATTTTTGTTTCATACAAATATTTTACACAACAAAAAAGTCAATTCTGCTTCTTTGGAGACACCACAGTGTCTCATCAAAAATCCCAAACAACATAAGTCAGCGTATTTTTTTTTGAGCTGCTACTTCTGCTTTTCTAACAATGGCTAATTCATAAAGCAGTGCTCTCCCAGAGGCTCCTCAGAGGTATGCAAGCATCGCCAGCTGGGCTTCTTGTCGTTTCCCCCCCAATCCATCATCAAAGTTCACTCTGCTTGTGATGCTTGCTGATGCAAGACGAGCTCCCTGTAGTCAAACGGGCCTAGTTATACAGGACATATCATCCCTTTCAAGGTTAACAAGAACTGTGCTGTGGTGCCTGAAATGTGCGCCTGTAAATATGGGTTTAAAAACTGCATGTCTCCACGAACCAAACTTTTTCACAGTTAGAAGCACCAAGGCTCTTCTCAAAAATCTTAAAAAAATAATCGTACACAAAAACAAGGAAAGTGCCAGTACCATCCATTAATTTACCTAATATCTGTTGTTCGTCTTCCTGTGAATCATCTGTGGTTCAAACATTTATGGCTGATTAAACCCAGCATGAAAACTTGTCAAAAAACTGTGTGGTGGAGAAAGTGAAGAGCAGTCTCATCTGCTGGTGGACTAAGTCAGATTACTATCAAAATTCTCATTCATTTATGAGGAAAGACTGCAAAGTAATTCTTTGCAGCAGAATTTTTAAGGCCAAAAAAAGTGTCATTATTTTTGGATGTTGTGACAAATACTTCAGAGTGTAAAATGGTAGTAAAGAAAAGGTGAAAAGGGAATCCATAAATGGGACTAGTTCTACAGATTTGCTGTCATTTAATTTTCTGGAGATGTCCCAAGCAGTTCTGTAGTCATTTTATACTTTTACATCAATTCATTTTCAAAAAGTTCATTGTTGCACTTATGATTTTATCACATTTATCACATATGCATTTTCTATGACAGTAATCAGATGCTTCATGAGCTCTTTCAGTGAAAACGCTGAACATGGAGCACACGCCTCCCTCTGCTACATCTGAAACACTGCATATCATCCATCTGTCACACTAGAATAAAACTCACAACCTCAAACTTTGGACATGACCGCTGAAATCTGATTAAATCTGAAAGTGCGCATTTAGGCTCATAAATGTCGCGGTGTTGATGACATGTTCACACTAATCCATTAATAACTAAGTGTTAGCTTAACCCAGACGGAGCATGAATACAATTAGCTGTAGCCAGTTGACATAAAGCAACAATAATAAAAAATAAAAAGATTAAAAAGCAGCTTACTTGTTGAACTAATCTAACTTTTCATAATGTATCTGTGCCATCACCTCACCTGGCTTTCACCTCCACCGTGGGCTGTTTGTTTAGAGGCGATCACTCCACGTCAACCGGGACCAACACAAGAAAACTGCGTACGAGCTGACCGACCGATCAAACACATTGGACCATACGACAGCACGGTGTGACTGAAGGTTAGCAAAACACCGACAGGACGCTTTCGAAGTGAGATTTCCAAAGCTGTTTTTCTTCCCCACGCCTGACCTAGTTTCGCTACACAACTCTGCCTCAGTACTTTGCTCGTCAGCTAAAGATGGCGTTTGTGTTGTTGTGCGACGCTATCAGAGGACTGCCTGCAGCCGTAGTGAATGGTCGGGAGAGGGCGCTGTTTCACTCAGATTTACACAGAGACGAGAGACCGAAGCAGGGGCAGGAAGCAGGGGCGAATCTTAAATATTTTTATAGGGGGGGCAAGTGGCGGTGCAGACCAGGAAAAGGGTGGCAAATCTAAATAAGGATTTTGGATTTTAGTTTGCTGGCTGAAAAATGAACTTAATATTGCGACTTAAGTGGTGGTGTGATGAAAAGCAAGCATTGTAAAATTAAGCAGCAAATCATATTCTTTTATCAAGTATTTACTTAAGATGATCCTGCACTGTATGGCTTTAATCAGTGTTGCACAAAGACTTATACTTAACTGAAAACCAAATGCATTTTGTTATTAGTAAGTTACACATTTTTTGTTATCTGTTTCTTCAGCATTTTGTGTTTTTCCTTTGTCATCACCTTTGATTGTTTTATGACTTTGACTATGACTTTTACGCTGTCTTCATAACATATAAACCGTTCAGACATACAAATGTCACCCACACAGGCAATAGTGAGATGATGCTGATGCTCATTATCATCTAGAATGCCTAGTATTGTTGTGGAACGTCACACAGAAATACATTACACACTGCATTCACTTGGACATATGAAATTTATCCAGGTTTACAATGAACATTCACTTAACACCGAATTTTATCGTCTATTTTTAGAGTGGCATCTGAGAAATGGCAAGAAGATAATACATATAATTCAAAGAAGGAATACATTTTTTTTTTCAATTATTTAATCACATTATGGAAATAGATGATCACGTCAGACCTTTAGTGATATTTTGCTTTATTTTCACTAAGTTTAATAGCAAAGACACTAGTCTAGGACATCTGTGAATACATCCCTTGAGTCATACAGTATGTACTGTAAAATAAATGTAAATTATAATTGGGACATTCACTTTCTTCCAAAAAACAAAGAATCACTCCTTTTTTAATCAAAGCCGTTTGATATATTTCAGAAATATTCCACTGCATTCTGTGGTAATGTCAGTTAATATTTATATGGTTAAAAGTGTGCTGTACTTTAAAGCAGAAACTCTGGACCATCAAAAATATCAAATCTTGTGGCCAAGAACTGTATTTAACTTTATGAAGTAAAATTGACTGTTGCGCTTTTGGCTGTTGGCTTAGGTTGCTGATGATTTTCCCCTTTATTCGTGAGGCACAATGGGTAGGGCGAGAGTTTAGGAGCTATTCTTTGGAGAAAGCAGATATGATATTTCAGGTCTGCCAGTCAAGGCAAAATGAGAGCTAGTGATGTAGTGATGTTCATCCCAACAATATCATCCTATATGTCCAGCCAAATTTCGCTTTTACAATGACATGATTGCAACGCAGTCCTGGCCCATCTTGTTTCCAGGAAACAATGGCATTTTTAGCTCTATTTTCATTCTGTAGGTGACATCCAATTTTAGTCTGCTCCCACCCATCCAGAAGTGTATGCCCTCTTTTACCATATCCTGGCTGTAACCCAGTCCATGTTCAATGAAAGCAGTCCTGAAGATGATTCTTTACTTACTGAAAAGTCAAGTTCGTCAATGATCATTGGTCTTCTGCATTCAAAGCAACAGTCAAGCATCCTATGTCAGTCCCTGCAAGCATCTTCCCGGTTCTTTGCTTCTCATTGCAGAAGGAAGCAGTTAATGTGTGCTGAATCCAGCCCGGCAAACATAAATCTGCACTGCATGGTCATTTGTTGCAGAGAATATGACATTCTTGCCTTCAACAGTGCCGATATTTGCTGTTCATCGTTAAATGACAGGTGCAATCTTACATTATCTGCAGAAATCACTGTGATGCAATGCAATGGTTTATTCAAAACTTCCAGTACAACCACGAACTTCAGCTGTCAAACATGTTGCTGAACACCTGGATGAAAATAGTTGTCTCACATTAATCTGTCACCAAATGTATTACTTGTTGTAGTATAGAATATTTAAATAAAAACAAAAACAGTAATAATTGTCTCACTTAAATCACTATTTGCATGTATTACCAGTGTGATCACAGGAGTCAAGTTATAAAGAGAGTGTTTGCCAATGTCTTGAGTCCTCCTTTCCTCATATTGTCCTTTCAAAAAGCCAGACATTCACATAATCTTACAGAGTGGGTTTGAGAAATAGTTCTCGATCTTTTCTGAAGGTCTTTCAATGTTATTTTGTTGGTCATTTGCTGCTTTATTACTCATTTTCTGTTGAGTCCTTGTACCTGAAGCCACTTAACTCTAACCTATGACTCATTCTAATGGAAATGTACTGTCACATGAGAATAAAAATGGCCATTTAATGTAAATCTTTTATCATCTTATGTATCTATATGAATCTCATTCGGTGTGACTTTGTGGAATACTTCAGATTTGCTTTTAGTGTTTTGGCAACAAGAATGTGTTGGATAGCATCATTTCAATCTCTCTTAAAGTACAGTCCAGTACGTCCTTTCCTAAAGTAATTTGAGTCAGTAAGGAAACTTC
>JAVQJG010269657.1:0-11295 GCA_036024015.1 Craterocephalus amniculus
TTTAACCGGGCCCCGTTCAACATCATTTTATGGGCATTTTCTCAAAACGAAAAACTCCCGATATCTCCGGCTACATGATGAACATCAAGAAAGTGTTCCAGAGTGTTATTCAGCATGACGGTGAGTAAAAAATGAAGGCACATCATTCGGAGGGCGGAGTATTCCTTTAATGTCCAGCTTTATTTGGTGGTTATGCTTCATCTTGTTGGAGCAATGATATGTCTGTATCTAGATGATTAGGCTTCTGATTAGGCTACATGTAATGATAGAGAGGAAGTGACTTTTGCAGAAAACAGCCAGGATGGAGAATGAAAGAACAGAAGACTGTATTAAAGCTCAGGGATCACAGATAACAGATGACATTCTCATAAGCCTCAGTTTTTTGTGTCTTTCCCTTTATTGACTGCAGCGGTAAGCATGCTGATAGGCAACTTAAATCTCATGGGCATTCATCTCCTCTTCTGCTTTTTGGGGAATGTTACGGGGAAAAAACACACTTCTAAATCTGAAAAAAGTTTAGAAAAGGTTATGGATCCTCCACTAAGGTATTTTAAATAATTGGCTACAGAAGCATTCAGAACATTCCTAAACAATGAAATTCTTTATTGTTTTGATCTAGTTTCATCAGTTTATCAGTTATTTCCTGGAATTTATGATGTTGCGATTGCAACCATTAATGCTAATTCGGCCAATCTTTGTGAATTCTGCACATCCTTGCCATTTTGTCCAGTCATGCAACTTTAATGCAACAAGGTCAGCACTTTTACAGGTTGTCTGATACATATACATTGTCAATTTTCTGTGATTCTTATTTTTAGAGATGCATTCCTTAACTTTTCAACCTTAAAAGTCTGCATTCATGACTCGTTTGATCCTGAAAATAGTAACATTGTAACATTGTGTTGGAAGACAAACAAAAATCACCAGTTCAAAAACATCTTTCGAGCACAAAACACTACCATTGAAAGCCTGAAATGTGTGACTAGATAAGAAAAAATACCATGATTCTTTATTCTTTATCACCCAGAGCTGTCAATCCTGAATTAATCAGAATATAGGCTAGCTTTATTTTAGCATGGTCTTGGCAATAGCAAACATGGTGGACAAGATAACACACATTTATGAAGGACACATACCAAGAGGCAGCGCGGTATACAACAGATTTGTTAACCGTTAAATAAACTGCGGCATGTGAGCAGAGAATTCTTCACTGATTGATTCTCCTTCTTGGCTGACACTCACTAAAAAACCGAAAAAAAAAACAAAAAACAAAAAACAGAAGATGGATAGGAGGCTGTGTCTGTTTGCTCTCATGCATATTTTGTTGAGTATATTTACATCAGCTGTAGTTGTATAAATGGAAGAAGAAACAAAAAACCCTACACATTATAAAAGCTGGTGCCCCAGAACCTATACTGTATGTCAAATAAATAGATACAGTATAGGTCTCTAAAGTTTATTTTCTACAGACAGAAACAGCCATTTGTTCTTCATAATTTGTGATTAATATAGTTACACCACAGCTTATTCATGTTTAGCATAAACCATATCAAGTGAACATTAATTATTTTTGAGAGATTAAGGTTTTAAGTTGTTTCTTTTTTGTTCTGCAAAATCTGACCAACCTCACGCTGGTAAGACCCCCAACTGAATCTGTGCAAAATATTTAGTCACATATAAAAAAACTGGTCTTTCATGGTTTGCAGAAAGATTTATGAAGAAGCTGAGTTTGTAGTAAGATCTGTATTAGCTGATATTGTCAGCTCCATAAAAGTAGTTCAGTCTGTGCGTCTCATTTTTGTTTTTATTGAGTAGTCAAATATTTTTATCTCATGAAAACTTGCCGCTATATTATGTTCCTGCTGTATAGAGGCCACATTTGATATGTTACTGCTGTTTCACAGCTTGTCAAATGGAGCAATTCATTATGCTGATCAAAAACATTGATTCATGCATCAGCTGGTAGTGATGTTGTCACATTTCAGAACTGAAAAGTCCTTGAGATTTGATTATCATTATTTATACTCTTTAAACAGGTTAGATGGCTTATTTTATTGCGCTACATGGTTTATAGTGTCATTGCATCAATTTTCCATCAGAAAATAAATCACCAAAGGGACTCATCAATAATGAATCTGGGTGGGGACCATTACTATCCTTGTGATGAAGGGGAAGATTGGATTGTGTCATGCATGTAATAAAATACATACAATGTTGCAACTGTATCACTCTGATCCTCAACTGGAGATCTTTATCTATGAGGGCTTTGAAACATTTGACCTTGCAGCAAAGTGTTATGAATAAAAACAACCCGTAACTCCATGTGCATGCTCTTTTTGTTTTTCCACCGCCTGGAAGCTGTGCTGTACTGTATTTTTTCTCACTATCAGAGCATTTGGTCATACAATATGTTTTCCCACTGGGAAAGACCATTGTTGATAATAACGCTCCTCGAAACTCTGCCAAAGCCTTTTTGTGCTCGGCCAGCGGTAATGCCAGATCCCCACCATTTGCTTACTGTGATGGCGAGATTGCTTATCGTCTGCTGCTGTGATGCCAGCAAAAATACAAAAACAAACGAAATGTAACAGGATGATGTACAGTTGGGGTATTTTCCTTTTAGTTTTCCAAAAAAACAAAGTATTTATTAAATTCTAGAAATGTGAGTGAAAATGTGCCAAAGACTACCGGTAATATTAAATCTTGTGTTGGCAGTCTGACATTTAAAAAGTTTTTAGAAAAGATGTTGAATTTTTGCTTTATAGGGGAAGAAAAGGAGGACTTACAATGTAAATTGAATTTAAGGGTGGCTGATTTAAAAATAATGCACATGTAGGGTCACTGGAGCTTTGTCTGCCATGTTGGGGGAACGGGGCTAGTGTTCCTGTCTAAACTTTAAGGTTCCTCACTAGTGAAGTATGTTTAAAAGCAGGCTGGAAACAAACTTTGGTCGATTATCAGGAGAAATAAAGTCTTTGTGATGCAAAAACAGCAGCCTGTTCCAGTCTCAGACAACCATGATTACCTTGTGTTTGGTGTACGTTTGCACACCTGTTAGGACTTTAAAAACAACTATTCATTAATTATGTAAGCAGCCATTTTACAAACCAATATATCAAAACCTCAAAGTCTTCATATTGTCAAACTACACTGCTGTAATGAAAATGTAATGTGGGATACAGGATTAAATGATTCATTTAATACATTTTGTTTAAGCAAAAGGATCTGTAAAAATAGAAAAGCAAGTAAAATATGTAGTAGTATGTTTGTCCATTACAACAACAATAAAAGATACCAAAAAACTTTAATCTGTTGGCAATTATGCTCTGAAACCTCAAGAAAAAATAAACTGAATGTCTAGCAGAACAAGCCTGGAACAGAAGTTGATGAAGCTCAACAAACAATTACAAACTTGTTAAGCTGGAAACTTCCTTTTCATCTTCTCCTTTGTAAATGTTCATCTGCAGACATAAAGCCCAAACTGTCCTTTATATCCAAACCACAATCAACCAAAACCACATCACCTGGAACAGTTCCTGCAGAACTCCACTGTGTTCTGTGATGTTTCACTGCACTGCCTCCAAGCTGGGAAACAGAAGGAACGTTAATTGCCTTTTTGTTTGTCAACCACCAGAGCTGCTGCTACAGCCGAGTACACAACTTGGTGAAAAGTTAAAAAGAAAAAGAAGAAATTCTGAAAATGACGATGGCCACTGCTTTGCTGCTGTAAACAGATTTCTGGTTCCTTCAAAATGGCAGATCAGTACCATAGTTCTGTGCATGCCTTTTTTTTATTTATTTGGAACAAAAATGATATAAATCAAACAACCGAATAGATCAATTCAAAGTATGGATCAACCAAAGTAACGATTAGCATCAACCCCGAAAAGCAGCTGGATGAAGTAAAAACTTATTTATTCTTATTTATGTATAAAATGTTATAAAACACTCAAACAGGCCATCTTCTTATATTCTGACGTTGTTTGTCGAGGATCATGTTGATTTTGTGAATCTGACAATACAGAGGGTTCAGGATGGGCTGCTGGGCCTTGTCAGATTTTTCTTAGGTGAGTCACCCTATGGCTTAGCTTCTAAATTAATCTGGTTCAAAAACAGGAAATAAAAAAAAAAATCCCAATAAGAGAACATCTACAGCATCTAAAAACCTCACATCTGAATCCCCAACCGCAAACTTGCATACAAAGCAGCAGTTAACACCTTCTTAGGTCTTGGAGATGTGCAGGCTGCATGCGGTGATGATAATTGAGTGAGCACTTACAGCCTTGTTCTTCCTACGTCCACCCACTCGCTTGTCTTGGCCTCCAAGTTTCATGACACCTTGTGCAATGAGACTGTTGCATTTTGGATAACAAGGAGCAGGTCACAGTCAGTCACTGAAAAAAAAAAAGCAAGCAGTGTTTTCTATGCTGCTCCCAGACCAGAGAGGCTGGAAAGAAAAAGGAGGTTGGAGATCAGGGTAATCATAATAATGATGTGTCCCACAGCTGAATATCACAGTGTGTGTCTTTGTGGGCACGGCCTTGTTGGTGGGCGGCCCTGCACACAAACGTCTGTTTCATTCAAGAATTGTTATTCCTCCCATGGAGGCAACATAAACATCATGGGTATGGCCTCATTTGTGTCTCCCTGCTGTTGTTATTATTGTTGTTATTTGTAATATCAGCACTTCCTGCTTCTCTTGTTTCAGCTGTGTGGTGAGCAAGTCAATGTGACTTGCTCCTGTATAAGTTATTAGTATTAGTTCAAATTTAGTATTTAAACCTACAGGTACTCCTGACTGTACTGTACATACAGTGTTTACTCTGTTGGGCAGTGGAGTGTGACACATGGTTGATATTGGAGACAAGAAAATATACTTTGTGTGCTGCAGAGAGAGGAGGTCAACATGGAGACAGGAAAGGATTTGATCATCAGATCTGCTGTCCCTTGAGAGGGAAAACGCCTTGCTCTCTGATCACACTACAGCACTCCCTCATTTTCAGTCTTTTATGATTGCCTGGAAAGAGCTCGTGTAAGATGAGGAGGCAGACGGCAGATGCTAGCACTTTTGGCTTTGTTTTTTGTTGTGCTTTATACATCCATTGCTGTGGTCCTTATGGACGCAAAAATCCAGCCTGTTGGGTCTGGGGGAGCATCTTTTAAGCAAATCTGACATTTGGATGCAGAGCTTTGAGCAATCGGTGATGCCTATCCAATTTGGCTGGAACACAACAGGAAATAGACGTAAGGCTTTGTGTTAGTAAAGCTTTACTATGTTATCACATCCAGCAGCTGGGCCACAGCAGGGGCCTAGTTAGCTTCTTAGTTAGCCTAGAGAGATGCCTTCAGCGTCTAAGCACAGATTCATTACAGCAGACGAGTTGGAATCCACTTTGAACACGTTCAGCTTGACTCGAATACTTGGTCCACATTTGGTCCTTCAGTGCTGTGCACTTTTTTTCCTAAAAGCAGCCAGAACTCCCACGTCTCCCCTTGATTGTTTGATTGATCTGCCTGCAGGAGTATGATACAGCTAGCTGCCACTACGGCTGTCACTGATGAGCTCCAAAATTACGAGCGAGGTGAAGCAGAGGGTTGTTTTCATAGCCTCCCAACCCTTGTTGATCCTATCATATCGCGGTGGTGTCTGATATGAAGTCCTACATGCTTCAGGCCACAGATTTTCCCCAGCATTCCTGTGTGCCTATAATTGGTTATTGTGAAAATATGGACGGGGGGTTGGGTTGGAAATGAAAAAGGAAGGGGAAGAGGGACTGGAAATAGGGGTGGATGTATATTTAATGTCAACGAAAAACCCCAAACACAACTGGAAACGATGACATACAGGGAGCCCCCCAACACTGAGAGGAATTTTTAACACATCTTTCATTTGCATGAGTCCAATTAGTTTTCTTTCAGATCTTGCTCTGGTGTTGGTGAAAGGGAGGGGCGTGGGCTATTTCTTGGATTTCCTTTCTTAAAGCAAAGCATTTGCCAGAAATGTCGAGGATGTGCCACTGTGGCTGCATTTGTATTCAGAACTAATTAGTTTTTTTTTCTGAGTTAGTTTTACATGGACATAGAACAGCGGTAAACTACGGCCTATATATTTTCATTTATTTACAAAGATTTATCTTTTTTAAAGGCAGTCATTCTTTCATGTCTTCTATCAAAAATAGAATTTACAAATTTGTTGTTTCAATCTAATTGACAGAACAAACAATAAAAGGAAAAAACAAACATAGTGGGAGAAAAATAGTCAAATAGTTACATTTCTACCCTGCATTTTTTCAAGTATATGCATAGGATTATGAATCCAGTTAATTCAATTATAGCTTATTTTAGCTATTATAATTCTCCCCAAAGATCTGGTGCAAGTCAATGTCCAACTTTAGCATGTGTGTTGCTCACTAATCAGCAGTCCAGCATGTATCCTTGCATTCTAGTCACCACATGCAGGTGTTGCCATGTTACCTCAACTCAAGCTGAACGTGTTTACCTCATGGAGGTAACATGACAACATGAACATCTTTGAGTCAAAGGAGCCCTGCTTCTATTCCATTTCCTTACAACAGTGATGCAGTGGGGAAAGTGCAGGGTTTAATCCACACCAAGGTATTTTATCTAAACTTGAACTGAGACACTCAGTTCCCTAAATCTGTTCAAGGGTTAATAACTGCTGGCACAAGTAATGTCTTGTTGCCAACATGCTTCACATTGGAAAAAAAGATAATAAGACAATAATAATTACTGATATTACTTTTGCAATAAATTCAATATTTTAAGTAGATGAAAATACGGGGGGCTGCCCTGTCAATGCTTATTGCTCCCAGTATTAATTTATTCATGTTAAATATTTTGCAAAAACTCACTGACCAATGGATATTGTGCACCATATTGCTGTTATTGTCCATTTATCATTATCAAGATGAACTGCTTAGTATGTCGCCATATCGTCCAGCCCTACACAACACATAAGTAAAGTAAAAATATAAGTAAGGAAATGGTCATGTTCAAAAAATAATAAAGAAAAACAGTCTAGATAAAAAGAAAACCCTGCAACCCACCTGCTGTAAATATATAAAATAATTAAATAGATGCTGTAAATGGTTTAGGGAATGGATGAAAACCTAGCAGTTGCAATATACTTTATATCTGCCATAAGAACTGGTTAACTCTAAAGCCGTGACAATGTTTAGCTGTGGCAACAGAGTTGCTCAGTATAGGCCCTTGGTTTCTTCACGTGTTCTCTTTGGAACTGATGTCTGTTGCTTGTCACTGTGTAGAGCAAAAAGCGCTGAAACCACAGAACAGACAGTGTTGCACTTCAGTAGTTAATATTAAGATCTTTGTTCCTATTTTAGATAAGGTTGTGACTTTGAAAGAGATCATTCAGCCACGTTTTACACTTAAAATGCCAGAACAGTATATGAGCATTTGGCTGGATAACAGTCTACTTTTGACCTTTTGTTGTTTGATAGTTTTGAAAAGATTTTCTGCCAACACTTTTTACTGCAGTAAGAAGCAGCATGTCTATGTTTTGGAAAGAAAACAAACCAGAGCAAAAAACAAACAAATATGTGTTTGTTTGCATTGATCTAAAGCACTCTGGTTCAACTGTGACATGAAGTCACTCAGTCAAAGCTGTCCAGTTAAAAGGGTGGCATAATGTATCAAAAAGAAAAAGGAAAGTGTTCTTGCAGTATGGGTGCATTTGTAATATAGTATAGAGTTGCACAGGTATCTTTATTGTGTCCATTTGTCATTTTAGCTGCAAATCTCACTAAGATGCAAGACCTCTTCTTTCTGGTAGTCCTGGCCAAGAAGTAGGCATAAAAGTGTCACATGGAACCAATTATTTTGAAGTTTTCTTATTTGCATATTGTACAACTAACCAGTATGCACAAATGCAGATGTGCAATGCATCTCTTGATGATAGATTTGAGATTAGGGTTATTAAGTAATGCATTCACAATGCATTGTCATATTGCAGAATTCAACAATAATGCATATTGCATAGTGTGCAGCGCTAGCTCAGAGAGAAGCAAACTGACCATTTGATAAGCCCCTTCTTAGTTATTGCTCAAGTGGCTGTCAAGCTTTTCATTGCCTGGAGCCCTGATTTCAGGACGCCTTATTTATTGGTCGCATTCTCAGTTGTTGACATTTAAATTATACATATTCAGTCAATAGATTCATGATTCATGATTTTATTAACTCTAATGACAAGCTTAGATTCCACTCAATAAGTGTGATGAGATTGATGGGTTCGAAATGTCAGTCTGTGGGAGTTCTTGCAGTGTAACAGATTTCTTTGCTGTGGTTTTGCATTCTCATTGAAGATGAATCTGATTCAACCCATCAGCCACATTAACTGCTGTGATTATGTTAACATTTCTCCCTTTCAGAATTGATTCATTTATGTGTCTTGAATTAAATTAGACTGAGGAGTCTCCCAGAATTCCTGTGCTGAATCAATGGCTGTGCTTGTGTATTCACTCAGATCACCAGCAGCTTGAAGAATTCCACTCTAAGTGTGAATTAAAACGTTATGTGAGCCACAGTGGCTTTCAGTAATCCACCATGCGACTGCAGTGAGCCATTTTACGGCTTGTGATAGGCTTATAGCAAAGTGTAGGAAAACAGCTGGGGTGATTTCTGATGGGCTCTGTCTGAGTCACATCAGCTGATTGGCAGCTACTCTGATGTCATTTGTTTTTGTGAGGCAAGGACAGGTCACGCTGACTGATCTGTACACCATCTTTCTTTCTTTCCTTCCTACTGTCTCTGAATTTTTTCTCCCTCCCTCAGGCCTCAGAGTTTCGGTTGAGTTTCTTCAATGGAAATCATAAAAATATGTTTTATTCTTGATTTTTTCTGTTTAATAATGTCAAAATACTTTCTCTTTACATTCATAATTATTTATCAGATACTTGATATAACAAAGTAAAATTTAGTAAATATTGGAAATCTCAGAATAGCTGAATAGTATCCTTAATGGCATGAGGACAGTCATATTTTTTAAATGGGCCAAAAGTTTGTAGCAAAATAAATATGCCAATAAAAAACTGCTATTTGCTTCAGATGTCTGTGTGAAATCCTCCCACTTTTTGGTGGGAAGCTAATAAATTATGTATCAAAGCCTGCCGGCACTCACAGCGTCCGTCACAAGATATGCGAAGAAGTCTAGACATTCAGGTGCCATTTTTATCACAGTTACGCCTCCTGCACTAAATCTGTGTTTTAATACAGGCCAAATGTTTTAGGATCACCACAATGTAAGATGCTTTTTTGCCAGCAACCCTGATTTTCAACAGCTAACTCCACTAATAGCTCAATTGTTGTCAGTTAGGTCCTAATCTAACAAATCCTGCTGGATTTTGGGGGGGACTCTTGAAGATCTTGAGTTTCTCTGTGGGCTGCCAGTGCTGCCGCTTGTCTAATCACTTCTGACCCTATTAGAAATAAGTCCCTCATTGTTTCTGTGCAGTACTGTCAGTTCTAGGGGAACAAACAGTGCCATTGTCTTTCATTGCTGTGGCTGGGATAGAAGTAATCTGTAGGCGTAGAGCTGCGGCAGGATTGCAATAATCCAGATTCAGTATTAATGACGGTCTAATCCGCACATTTTTGACCCTCTGGAAAGGCTGACATTGCATCTCTGTTATTTGCTTGTGTAATGTCACTGATTTTAAATTGGAAGAAGGGCATGCCATGAGAAATTCAACATCGTGTTTAGTTACATGCTGATTAAAATAAAAATAATAGAGCTAAACCATTATATTCACTCATGGAGTCTCTTTGAATTCAGGCCTCTTTTTCATTAGCAAAAAAATAGATATTTTTTTTGTTTGCACCTTTACTTTCCTTTCTTCTTGGAAAATATTCCTCCCTATGAAACCCATGTGCCTGACAAACAATTATTGCCTTCTAAACAAGCATGGGGTGTGAGCAGTCGTGCATATAGTGCGGTAAGGGCAAATGATATGAATGAGAAAACGGTGATCTACATGGCATGCCTTCAAAAAGAGCTCTTTGTCTATCGCAGAGGGATGCAGGGATAGATGAGAAGATGTGTGTGAAATCCATCACACAGCTGCTAGTTTGGCACAGTGATCACAACCCCCCCCCCCCCCCCGCAACACACACACTCACACTCACACCCTTTTAAAGCAGAACCCCTCCTACAGTTTCTTATCTGTGCTCCTCAGAGCTGTGCACGTGCAGCCTTTTGTTTACAGCTCTTTACAAAGATCCACACCAGAAATCCCTGTGGCAGGTAGCATGGCACTCTGATGAGCTCTGAACTGAATCTTTCTTTTGATAATGCCAAGTCTTAGTTACAACTAAGACTACTTAAATGTTTCATTTGATTTAACCAGACTCACATAAAACTGCACAAAGAAAAAATAGTGCATGCACCCAGAAATGTAATTAGTGATATTGTGCACTTGTTTGTGGTCTGCACCTCTTTTATGACGAACCAGTGAAGAAAAAAAGAGGGAAGGGATTCCTGAATTGGTGATGAATGCATTAATCAGTGAGCTAATTTTTTCATAATGTTTGCTTTTTCTGGCAGAACGAGCTACCATGCTATTTTATAAAGCTGGTACATAAAAAAGTAGAAAAAATATAAAAATAAAAGTAAGTAATCTTCCTTTTTACCTGTGGATAAAAATTCTTGGTCATATACTTGTTATTTGCAAGCTGATGAATACATCCTAAACTTTTATTTATTATTGCAAATCTAGGATTTTTTCCAGATTTAAACAAGCAATAACATATAGCAGTTTCTGCTTTAGCCTATATTTTAGCCATAGGCTGCACTGAATTGTACAAGAGTCACATCAGCTAATAAATATTGAGAAGACCATATCAGTTGACTACGACACAAAATATAACTTAAAGGGGCTAAAAGCGAAATTCATTGTTTTCATTGTGTTAAAAAATCTTTTTGTGAAGAACCGGGTGTGTACTTTCATATGGAGTATAGCGCGACGTCACACAGCGCCTCTGTGTGTTGATCTCCAGCTCTGTGTTTACTAGCCGGCCCAGCCGCGCGTGCATGTACGTCCATGTACGCACACGCGCCCCCGTCCTTATAAAGAACCGCCACAGGGCGGAGTTACGGCGGAGTTACGGCGGATATACGGCGGAGTTACGGCGCAGTGCGCGCACTCAAGATGGTAGAGACTCACGGCGGTAGAAGTGGGAAGCATCCGACCAAACACGAAGAGGAGCTAATATTACCTCCAAGAAACAGCGTTATTTTTCAGGGTAAGGGACAAAACGCGG
>JAVQJG010269667.1:0-26083 GCA_036024015.1 Craterocephalus amniculus
TTAGGTGATAATTTTTCTCTTTTTTTTACCGGCAGAACAAATACATAACTTGTAAATGGACACAAATGAGTGTGAAAAATTAGAGCCAAGGATTGCACTTGGAAATGGCTCTCAAAGACAGAAGGAGAACTGACAGGGGGGAAGAGAAGGCAGAAAGTGACCAGTGATGTATGAAGGGCAGGTCGTCAGATGGAAAGATGGCCTACCAGGGACATGGAAACTGATGTATGATTTTACCAGTATTAGATTACCCAACAGACACTGGGATATTTACTGCTGTGGGACCAAATATAGGGTTATTGTAATGAGATAGCACAATAATTTCAAATGATGCAAGGTGAAGTTGCCGTTACCCTTATCTTAGTGCAAAAATAGTGTATACTGAAGTATGTCATGTAATTACGTATTTTTTCATCATTCTTTTTCATACAAATACTTGCATGTAATGTACATTAATGAGTTTGAATGCGCTTGAGTAAACTAGTCTAACGTGAAATCTGTTTTATGAATCAGTCCTGGAATGTGGTTTGGGTTGATAATGAATCATGTTCAGCTGAAACATCACTATGTGTTCATCTATTTAGGAACATAGTCAGGGCTTGAATGAGAGATTTTGGTTACTCCCAACCGCATTCCAAAACTGTGACCTATCTAATTTCTTTTCATTTCTCATGAAATGCTCATGTATTTTTTCCTGTTGGTGATTTAGGAGGTCATGGTGACAAGGTAATTTAGGCTAAGTGACAAAAAAATGCCACATTGGAAAATATAAATACTGGAATTCACCAAGAATATATATGGTTACAGAAACTAAGACAAGATGAGATGAGGAACGTGAAAAAAAGACTTGCTGAAAAGTGTCTCATTTGTCAAGTATTTCCCATTAATATTTAATTAGTGTGTCCTGATTATGCTGGTAATTACAGCACTTAAAATGGCCTCTATGAAGGTGATTTCTTCCCTAAATCACTGTCATAGAGATTCAAATAATCTCAACACACAATAACAGAAATAACAGAAATATGACTTAAAACAAAATGTATGTTTCTCTAATGTCTGGTTCCAGTTTATATTTCTTAAATGGAATTAATATGTATTATTTAAAAATGTTTTTTAAAAAAGCCAAAAACATATCCAACAATTATTAACGCCATAGGAGTACACTTCATTGTCTACAATAAATACGTTTTAACTTCTAAGGAGTTAGTTGTACCTTAATGAGTAGTAGGTAGCTGGAGAGAAGGGTGCCCAAAGAAATACCAAAAAGTTTCAGCTAAAGACAAAAAATATGTATATATTTACAGAGGTTTATATGGTTTTTCATGTAAACTACAGACTAAGTAATTTAATCTGCAGATAAATCCTAGTATTTTGAGGGTAACTATCAGGAATATTGTAAATGCCCTTAGCTGAGATTTGAGACTTGGCTATAAACATTATTTCTGTTCGTTTTCAGAGAATTTGCGTTTTTTTCAGTTGTGGGGGAAGGTTCTGCAATACTAGCAGATGTGAAAATGTGAGACGGGCCATCTGTATGCATAATTCAAAGAATGTAAGAAAAATCTAGCTTCAACCTAGCTTCAATCCCAATTTTTATATACATTTATATACCTTTATACAATCTTTATATATATATATATATATATACTCACCATGAGATTGCAGTTAATCAAATTGATATAGTCCATGGTGATAAGTGGAGAATAGACACAAATGCAGGACTATGAAATGTGAGACAGGTGGATATACAGACACTTTTACAATGTAATCAAGTGACCCAAATCTGACTTTGTTGCCAATATAGCCCGAATCATAAAAACAGTTACTCCATTCTGCATGTGACACCAGTCCTTTGTGCATGTTAATCACTTCAGGCTGTAGACTGTTAACGCTGGAATCTGATGGCATTCACATCTAAATCATAATGTGAATGACATGCAAAAAAATCTGAATTAAGCTTCAACATATGTAGTGTAACTGCTAACAGAATAAAAGAAACTGGGCAAAGAATATACTCAGGGACTTTTGACATATGAGGAGCATATGTGGTAATCAAGGAGCAAGAATCAGGTCCAACATTGGAGCAACATGTAAACTCTACAGTCTGCAGGAGAAATAAATTTTGCTTTGCACAGAGGGACCAAAGCAAAGTAAAACAAAAAACAAAAGAATATCAAATACTATATTTACATAGAACATTTCACAACAAAACATTTCAAAAGTTCTGCACACAAAATTAAAATACCATATTAAATTTAATAAAATCATGTAAAAAGTGAAAAAGAGAAGTAAAATAGGAAATAAAAGACAGAGAACCACAGGAATCATGCAGTGTTAAGTCAAGGAATACAAGTGTGTCTCAAGACGAGACTTAGACCACAACAGAAGTCCAATAAGAACTACATCAAATACAAACCCTACACCCACAGGTCATGACCCAAACACAAGATAAAACTGCATTTTAGGAAGAATATCTGGTGTTTATCATGTTGTGTCTTTTGCATTTTAGTTCAGTACACATGGAAGAATCTTCAGTCATGCAAGGAGCCCAGGGTGTCCTGGTTCAGAACTGGCCAACTGCATCCAGTGCTGCTGGTAAGACCCCATCAAGTTACTCCAATCTACACTGAACACAAGAAATGTCATTTTCCTGTTAATAGAGAAAACAAGGTACACACAGATCTAAAACTGTCTTACCTTAGTTTGTTAAATTGATTTCTATGAAATGCTCTCCATTACACAGTTTCAAACAAACAGAGGTAAAGCTATTCTACACCAGTGACCTATATCCTCAAAGAGCTTATCAAACTACGACAGAGAAATAACTGAGATATTCTCTGCAAGATCACCCAAACCATTCCTTGCACTTCCCACTATACTGCAGGGAGAGGAAATGGCTTCTGCTACATAGGTGGAGATGGACATCTCTGCCTTCTGTAGCAGGAAGACAGACAAGTCAGAGAAAGCAGGAGAAGATACAGAAAATGAAACAGAAGTTAACTGGATTATCAGCTAGGTATTTATAGAAGTGTAAACCACTGAAACACAGAGTCAAACAAAAAACACTTGTAAGAAAAATCACAACTCAATTATTGTCTCCCTCCTTTAATATTGATTTATCTTATCCTTAATCAAATTGCTACAGATGGTGAAAACAATGATTTATGATGGGCCAATATGCCAAGAATTTTAGAAATTTGAATATCTTTAAATCATCTTGCATTTTGCTTGATTAGTTTTTGAAAGATCGAAAAATTATGATTTTGCATATATACATGATCATCAACATGATACATTGAATATTAATGTATCATGTATATTAACTTGACTGAATTTCATTTTTTTAAATTGGGGGACAAATGTCATGATCCCTATGAAATTTCAAATCAAAACTCAGTGTTTGAAACAGTCACATGCTTATAGTGGTTTTTGTTATAGACTTGCAAGATATACCTTTGGGTGGTTGGGTGAGTTAGTCCTCAATGTATTGACTGATTTGGTGAAAAAAGGCATGCCTTACATGACAATAAGTTATTCTTTTCACAAACCACATGAAATACAATGCTTATTTCCATCCAGTCTTCATCAGGGGAGAAAATACCTTATAAATGATCATCCACAGATTTGTGAATGAGTTTATTAGAAGATAGTCCCAAATAAACCATAAGAACAGGTTCCCTGGGTAAATGACATACCCTGTATCACTGCATACCAATTCACACAGATGGATGTCATATTAAATGATATACCTAGGCCTTTTTCCTTTGTGGAGAATGACAAACTGGTAACTATTAAGGCTGGGTTTCTTTTCTGGCATGGTTTGGTTTCAACTGCACCCTGAAAGGAAATGGTTATTGGAAGCTAATGAAATGCCATAGCCAACAAATCAAACCAAGATTTGCACTTGTCTGCAAAATCATACATACCCTTCAATTAAAGGATAAAAATCAGCTGTCACTGAAACGAGCTGAAACCATGGCTGAAACTGACGAAAGTAATAATGTATAAAGATTTAATGAAAATCCAGACATTATTTTTGAATTATGGTTCATTAGAAACATTTTTAAAAAACAAGCGCAAAATATGACAAATTAGTGTATGTTACGTCACTCATAAGCTAATATTTGGTTGAAAATTTATTTCAATCAATCAATTTAATCAGGTGTTTTCTGTAAATTTCAAGGGGACTTATACACCTTTTGGCAGGTATTTTGGTCCACTGCTCATCAAAAAAGTGGACTCATAAATCTTATTTCACTAAATCATAATTTTCACTTATTCACTTTTCACTTATTTTCACTTATTTCAGCCTCCAGTTATTTGAATTACTATTAAAATGTTGCCTTTTCTTTAATGGAAGGTAATGAATAACTTTGCAGAGAAGTGAATAACTAGAAATGCACTGTGAACAAAATTAACCCCCTGTTTGAGAAATATGCCATCTCTTGTATACTGACAAGAAAGATGACTGAGACTTGAGTAGAAAACAGACCCTAACCTGGCAGAGAAAATTTAAATGGAAGGCAAGTGATAAAAATCAGAAAGTCCTATAAAACCAGAAAAGTGTAGCAAATTTGAATAAGGTGGTTTGATAAAGAAAACAGAGCTGGCTTTGTCTGTTGTCCGTTTTTGGACAGAAAGTGATGGGGTAGGCAGGCAGACAAACTACCCACACAGTGGCTACTGTCTCTTCACATTCACACACGTACACTCTGTCTCCTCTGCTCTGCCATTGATTTTTTGCCTTGGCTGAGGACTTACAGCCTGCAGGCACTTCAAAACATGAGGGAATGGAGAGAAAGATAGATCAACAGAAAGAAAGAGTGAGAGAACCGAACAAACAGTGACATCCTTAGGGTGGGTCAGCTGCAACAAGATTAGCTTGTGAGGATTTAAGGTGGTCTCATTAAGCTGTGGCTGTCAAAAGCAACACACTTTGCATGTACTTACCCTGCTTTGCCCGAGGGCTGACCAGTTACTCTTTATCTCACTGCTGGCCACATAGAATAGACATATTAGCTAAGGGCTACACAAGCTTTAGGTCAATTGTTTGAAGCTGACAAGGAAATATTTAGGGATAAGAGTGTCAGATAGTATAATCGTGTTTATTTCTGGAGACAAGTTACTCTTGGACAGGAGGATGATGTTTCGATCTGACATGAAAGTTGATTCTGCTCATCTTAAAGAAAGAAAAATAATGAAATATTGATTGAATGTGACCTGGCAGATCAACCTGCCTCATAGGCTATGCTATTTATAACTAAATTACCTTGTTAGGAGTCTTTGGTCTTTAGGTGGATTTCAGTCAAAGAATTATTTTAGCCTAATGCAATACCTACAGGGAGCTGTTTCTTCATTGTGAGACACGTGACAATGCCCTTGTTTCTTCCCCTCCAATTTAGAATCTGCAGTGTTGTGCGCCAGTAATAGGTTCTCTCTCTCTCTCTCTCTCTCTCTCTCTCTCTCTCTCTCTCTCTCTCTCTCTCTCTCTGTTGCTGTCTTGTATTTATGTGTATCTGCTTTTTTTGCCTGGCTATTATTCTGAGTGTGTGTTTTGTCTGCCTCATTTGTGTGTAGCTCCCGTTGTGACAGATGGCGCACAGCCTACGCCCAGATTAACAGACGCACATTAGTGAAATCAAGGCTCTGCTTGGTATCTAAATCACTCTTCCTATCTGTTCTTCACTCCTTCTGTCTTCACCCACTATGTGTCTCTATTTTATACTTTGGCACTAAATGAAAGGTATATGGGGATTCAATGAGAACTGCTCAGATTTGAAAGAGAAGGGAATGATAAAAATGGAGGAAAGATAGAGATTGATGGCTTTAGAGGCAAAGTCTTTAAAACAAACAACACAACAATTAATACTGAATAAGCAATTGAGTGTTTGGAAGGAAGTGACAGTGACTATTAAGGGAAAGGGGAGGTTGTGTGAGGTTGCTGTTGCTAGGGGAGAGTGGTTCGACAGAGAGGGTGGGTGAGAAAGCTTCCAGCATTATTCTCCATCAGCATAAGCACTGTCACCATGACTCCAATGTCCTACTGCTTCACTGGAGGATGTTGTTTCCATGGCAACCATTCATGGCCCCTGATGTTGGCAGAAGGGAGGACACAAGGGACGAGGAGGAGGGAGGTAATGTAGGGGGTGTAAACATATGGTGTTGCACAAAAGATAATGAAGGAGAGGAACTGGGAAAAAATTAAAAAGAAAAACAGGACTGGATGAAGGACAAAGGGAGGTGAAATGCGCAAGTGCAAAATATGAAAATGAGTAGGTAGTGAGTTAAATAAGCAAGAGTCATGTTTGAAAGTGAGAGCTGGTTAGAGTTGTTAAGGGAGAAAAAGAACAGAGGAGTGAGTAATGGTAGGAGAGTGACCTACATTCACTGGGGCGGTGGTGTACTGCAGAGGTGGATGCAGGTTTACAGTTTTATCTATCATCCTAGAGCTTATGCAATCACTAACGGAAATATATACCAGAGAAACACGGTGAAAAAGCAGTTTTGATTAGTTAGTTACCAGCAATTAACTGCAGCAAATGCCTTTAGAGCAAAAAATAATCAGTGGTGTATATAAAAAACTGAGTGGTTGAAAGAGACAGGATGATACTTTAGTGAAGGATTCATGCTGGATGTTGCAGCTTTATGAAATCAAACTGCCATTCATCATTTAGGAGTAGACACTCATCAAATTGAATTTACTGTCAGTTTAATCAGAAAGGAAGTCTGAGTTTAAACGTGTAATTTGGATATTAAAAAAGATGAAGACGATAAAGAATATAAAGACAAATACAGTCAAACTTGAAATTGTATCGACACTTATAGGCTGCAGTTTTCTAGTTCAAGTGAGGATAATACTGTATGAAAAATACCATGAAGACAAAGTAAAATGGAAGAGTCTCTAATCTGTGACTTCTCCACTTTCTTGCCTCCACCCCATCTGTTTCCTATTTTCAACTCAGCTATTTTGTCTTCTTCATTATGATTTTGTTTCTTTTTGTTTTATCTTGTGCTTCCACTCTTTAAAATTGTTGCCAGTTTTCCTCCTTTCTTTAAACCTCACTGTCTCTTTCTTTCTTTCTCTCTGATATGAATCAATTCCCGCTCACTGTTTTTTAAACTTTGTCACACCAACAGCATACACTGATATATTATTTACATCTCGTATAAATACTTATTTTTATTTCTAATCTCTTGCTTTTAAACCAGAGTGAACTTTGGCATTATTTGCTGATCATTTTTTCTTGATGTCTTTTATTCCTCTTATATCTGTTCACAGTTCTATCACCCTTTTTATCTGTAATTCTTATTTTTATTCTATCATTCTTAGTTATACAGCACTGTGGGTTAGCCTATGTTGTTTTTAAGAGTGCTTATAAATAAAATTGACTTGACTTGACAAATAGATAAACAAATTCTAACATTCATGGTGAAATATATAATTTCAAATGCCCTTACAAGGTACTGCTTTCATCCGCCATCTGCCACATGTTCTCACCGGGAGCAGAAAGTGAGATGCTCAGTCTGGCATGAAACATACTGTAAAAAGGAATGCACACACAAACGTTGTATATACACATCTATATGTACATCCAAATTGTTCTTGAGGGCCTATAGACGTCAAACTTATTTGTATTTTAATGCTCATCAAAGTCTTCATTTTGATACTGTTAGTAAATGTGTGAATATATGGTAATTTATCCAGGCAGTCAATTGTTTTGATCTACCACAAACAAAGTACTGCAGAAAACATGCAGACATGAATAAGAATTACATTCCTGCATTGGGAACAATATGACATTTTGTTTTCCTCAGAATGTTCCCATGCACACACTGCACAGCACTACACATCGGGCACAAGTGCCATCTTGGAAAGGGTGTGGTCCCACTTTAGACTTGGGGAATCAGGGAAATCAGAGTACAAATTGTCTCCCTGTTTTTTTATTTTTATGATGAGCATCGTGTTTTATATCTGCATCCTTGCTTTTCCTGGCACCTTTTCTTCCTCCTGTTCTGCTGCTGTTATGTAACATGCACTGCGCTCCACTGTGTGTCTGCCCAACTGGCTGATGGTAGAGCAAGACAAGTAGATGAATAAAGTAGACATGGCAAAATAGAGCTGGGGTGATTTAAGTGAGTGTGAAAACCTCTGGAGGTACAAGAGAAGTGAAGGGACATTCACACACAGAAGCTGGACTGAGGACTCTAGATCAAACTCAGAAAAGCATAAAGAAAACATCACAAGTAATGTAATGCAATGATATTGATTGCTATGCTTGATAAGGATTTTGCATCATATGCATAAAACAGCTGGGTTGAAAACAGTGTAGGCTTCATTGTGCGGTAGCAGTCATCGCTATATGAAACAGATAACCATCAGTGTCTCTAATGGGCTTTATAGTTAACCTTGATGGAGAAGCTGTTTAATATTCAATCACATAAGAGTTACCATAAACTTTGATAGGCACGATTAAGGCTCTCATCAATAACTGGGAGGGGTGGGTGTTGACGACCTGTGTTTTCACACTAGACTAGCAAAAAGGTCAGAGGAAATGAGAGCTAGATAGAAAGTGGCTTGGGCAGCTGAAAAGAAAAAAGAGAAGGTTGTACAAGAAGAGCAGCGAGGAGAGACAGGAGGGATTTCTGCTCTGCAACAGCCATCGACAATTTGAGAAGCAATGGATTGGTAATCAGTGTTAGATTAAGTGATTTTCTTACCATGGTAATGTCACATGAGTTACACAAAGTATAGAAAGGAATAGATGAGCAGTTTATATCTCAGGTGAAATTCTATAAAAGAGCTTATAATAGTTTTGCAACAAATGAATATTTCTGTAGTTTACTAGTCTGTTCATAATTATTTTGATTAGTTACGATTATTTCTGTGACATCTGTGCTTCCTGTTTATACAGCTCTTTTTACAGGCCCCAGTGCATGTTTAACCCCACTCTGTTAATTTGTGCTACATGAAACCCGCCTTATTTCCAGTCAGTCACAACTAAACATAATGTCCTTAAGTAACCTGTTAAACGTGAAATGTAAGCTTAATAGCTCACTCTTAATTTATTTAGATACATTCAGACTCAGCTATAATGTCATATCCAAGCAATATAGAATATGTCTCAGAAGGAAAACTAATTCAAATATTTCCACTGTGCAATGTAAAGTAGAAGACTTTTCAGTTGCACAAGAGTTGAATACTGTACAACTGATCTGCAGTGTTACCTTCAATCACACAATCTTTTTAAAAACTTAGAACAACCTTATCCATTTTTATGCACATTGCTCTGTCCTGTTTAGCTGTTTTCAATCTGCCTGCTCTCAGCATGACTCATTGCTCTCCAAGGTGTTTTGTTTTAGTGCAAGTTTGATAATACTGTAGGCACCACTGTCTCTTCATGTTCCCACATTGAATAAAACAGGTGTTTTCTTCAAAGCAAGAGCAGACATCTCAGAATGAATCACTACCAGCTCCAAGTATTGTGTTCTCATCTAGTGTTTTTGTGCTACTCCTCTTTCAACTCTGGTGTACTTTTGCAATTTCAGAATCAGTTGAATGCCTCCGCTGCAGGATTCAGATAATGACTTCTCCAATGAGACAAGATGTTTTCTGTCTTCAGTGTCTTCATGATGAAAAAGCACTGCCTGGATTTAGGATGTCCTGCCCTAATCTTGTCTCATTCTCAAATGATATGTTCTTTCTTCAGTTCTTGTTGTCACAATCAGTGAAAGCATGTTAGACTTTGAGGGAATACTGTTATGGAATCATTTAAAAGTGTGACTCACTTACATTTCTTAATCTGGTTAAACATATCAGATGAAACCAAACATATTCAAAATAGAAGATCAAAATGCTTAAATAAGCAATCTGCATATTTCTCTCTTCATTAATAACTTACCTCCCTTGTAAAGGATGCATTTATTGACAATCTTCAGGATAAATTAGAGTCTCAAGTACAGATTAGGCTGAGGAGTGGAGGCTATAACAAGGATGGTTTTAGATATAATTTTAAGTCTCTGGAATGGGCAAAGTCCTAAGGCTGCTAACTTTTCCAGTTGGATATTTTAAAAGGATCAGCAACATCTAAAATATAATTTATTTGCAGGCACTTATATTTCTTAATCCATGGTCACTCTTGGGTAAGAGTAAATGGTGTTTTATCTGATGTCCTTATGTTTTTGTACACAAAAGGATGCTAAAACATCCTGATGATTGCCACATCATCAAATTGGCTGGTGATTCTGTTATGTTGCTTCTCAGATGTGTAATTTTGTAATTTAAAGATAGAAATATGTAATTGGACTAAACAAACTGTCAGTCAAAAGTAGGGTTAAAGATTCATGGGATTTAATTAGATTAGTCCTTAATTTGTTTTGATTTGCAACCCTGCAATGAAATAATGTAAAAGAGTGAGCATTTAGCAGTGGGAGTGATACTTTTCTTTTGTCTCTGTGATGAAAATGTATTTATCCATCCGTATATCCACTTTAACACTAGGCGTACTACTCTTTCACCAAATTAATTTTGACTTTACAGTATAAAGTGAAACACTGCCCCCTTCAATGTCCTTTAAATTGCAAGCTGTTGCTTTGACATTTACAGATTAAAAATGTACTGTTTTTGTTCTTGTGAGGCCATAAAAAGGGCCGAATGTGGTGAAATATAACACTGGATGTACAGTGCTTAATGAAATGAACTGCAACCTGTCATCTCATGTTTCACTGCTCTGAAGCAGTTGTGCTGGTCAAGTGATTGGATAGAAGAATATAGTATGGCTCTATAAATTCAAAAATGGTAGTTTGTTAGAGCACTAAACGGTACAACTCCGTGGTGAATCATGCTGCAACATGAATTCAGAAAAACAAATGCTTGAAATAAGTTACATCAGTACTCACTACTAAATCACATTGTATATGAAGAAAGAGTAATTCTACTCTAAATTTTGTTTTAAAGGTATTGTCCAGTTCATACACAATAGAAGAATATTTTAAACAGTGCTGTTTCTCTTAATTTCTTGTCTAATTTAATTCCCAGCTGAATTCCTGAAAGCAAAAATATTGTACAGTTTTCCATGATTCTTTTTCAAATCCAAGAGTGCAGATTTATTATTTATCTGCTGCGTTACTATAGCCTTGTTTTGCTGTCTCCATTCTCTGCCTTATCTGAGCAAACTACCCCTTACTATGCACTTTACACTCTGAATTGTGTGCAGAAAAAACTGAATAAATGTTAAGATTAAAAGAGTAGCCTACTATACAGTTGTAGCACCTCTCTTGCTGGCCATTGCACTGCCAAAATAATAGGATCTGATATTTCCAACTTCATAATTAAGTGTAGGATGGCATCTGGCTTGAAGTTAGTGAAACCTGAAATTACAGTTTGGTTTATAAATCCAAGCTTGGTGGGTAATAAAAGAGTAAGATGATGGGGAAGCTGGTGTCTTTGCCCTGGGTGCTGCATGAGACCCATTCTCTTTTCCCAGACAGTGTTCCTTCTGGTTGGTTGGAGCCGTGCTCAGTTAAACTTCCCTTTGGTAAGATCTTAGAAAAAGAGTTAGAGGTAAAGGGAATATATATGAGACAAGTGTTGTAAGTAGGTCATTGCTGTGAGGAGTGAATCAAGTGACTGTGTTTCATTTTGTGTTTCATTTTGTTTTGTTATACATTTACATGACAACTAAAGTATAGAAAGGGTGTTTCATTTTGAGCTATGGTGATGTCGTCTTAAATAGTATATATTTACCAATGATGATATTTACCAGTGTCCCAGTATTCACTTTGGAATTTCCTGTGTTAAAATTTCAACTGCTGTAAAGAAAACATTTCTGTCTGTTGGCAGATTGAAAAATTAAGGTTCTAATATTTGATTGAATTGTGCCATAGATGTTAGCTTTGGCTGGGAAGGGTAGTCTTACATATGTAGTTCTCTCCTCTTGCAATTTTTTTCATTAAGTTAAGCCATTTCACATCTTCATTGACAGGCTTTGTGTCTATATATGGTGCGTGGTTGTGCTGTGTCTCAGATTTAATTTGCATTACCTAAGTACATGTTGAACCATTGGGATTGTTTTTTCCTGTTATGTTTGTTTGGTTTTAAGTAACAATGATATAAAAAGATTATTCTATGTTATTTTGATTTATTTTCAAAGTACTTTTCATGCAAAAAGCAACACTGAATTTTTTACATAATGAAAAAAGTTTATACATATTTTAAAAATTTAAAAATCTTCAAACCCCAGCGTATATAACAGAATTAAAAAAAAACCTCATCATGTCTCTTTCACACACAATCACAAACAAACACTAACAAAGCCGATATACACTTGCCCCACCTCAACCAGAGTGCTTGTAATAAGAGAAAAATACAAGTACTAAAATGTAACTGCAATACAAAGACGATGGCTGTAAATGCTGATACACTTACAGAAAAGAACAGCATTTGTCAACATTTTTAAGGGGTCTGTGTTCACATTTAGCTTTTATTCATTTTTAGAACCACATATGTTTAAAGGAGATTAACAGCAAAAAACAAGACTAACTCCCTCTCCATCTCTACATTTCTTTCAGATGGTGAGGGAGGAGAAGTTTCCCCTCCAATGGGTGCCGGCGTAGACAGCAACAGCTGGCACTTTCGCTACGGCCCAGGAGGTCCTGGTGCACCGCCACAGCACCTGAAGCCTGGTGAGGTTCCCCCGGAAGCATTCATCATCCCTGGCTCTCCTGCCATAATATCTATCAGACAGAACCAGGGAGGAGAGGATGACAAGAGCGATTTCATCACGTTTGGGAAGAAAGAAGAAGCCAAGAAGAAAAAGAAGAAAAAGAAGGAGAAGAAAGACAAGAAGGATAAGGGGAAGGATGATGATGAGTAGAGGAGCAGGAAGCTTAAATAGCAAAGAAGAAAATGGTGTTGATAACACAGAGGTACCAACCAAAGTCCATGGGCAAAAAAAGAAAATATTCCATGACCTATTTTATTCATACCTAAAATTATCAATAACATTTAAAAGCTCTCTTTCGGATGATCCTGGCCTCACCAAGACATATTTTACCCTCAGCTCCTTACTGAGGTAAATCATTGATCTTGCCATTGATTGCCAGAATGATTGATTTTCATCCATGCCCCAATGTGCCTATGCATCCTGAGTCAACACATCTCATCCTTTTAATTAAGGAATTACCTCTCTTTGCCCTCGTCTTGAATTTCTGCCCTTTGATCCATTGGACATGTTGGCACCTCTGTCTTATCCCATCCCCAACAACAATGTGTAAACCATTCTCTCATCGAGGAGACCAATACTTTGTACAAGAACAACAAAAAGCCGTGCCAGCCAAGGAAAAGAAGAAATGTGAGACTGACATTGATGTATGCAGTCTGGAGCTGGACACACTACTTGTATATAGCACAGGCAAGAGTCACTGTAACTAAGGCTAATATGACACTGCTGCAGATTCCACTGGTGATTACCGACAGTATTCTGTGAAATCTCAATAAAAACATGCACACACGCATGCTTACACATTCAAACATACAAACACAACCTTCTTAACCATGACTAAGGGGACACAGAAAGCACTTGGGGTCTAGTAAAAGGGGGAGAAAAATAAAACACGGAGAGAGAATCAACTGGCTAGTAGAAATGTGCTTTATACTACACAATGCAAGCTCTTTGTCCTGCAAAGCCACCTCTGAGGTGCATCCATCAACTTTCTCAGGATGGAGGCAGCATAATTTGCAGTGACTCTGTATTTGCTCAACATTGGAAGGACACATAGAGCTTCATCTACTGCTAGGACCCCAGCTGAGGAATGCAGAGATCACCGTAAAGAAAGAAAAAAAAGATGGGAAGATATATCACATTCTTTGCAGGATCACTGAGTGGAGAATGCAGCTGAGCCGACTTGAGTCATTCAGTCAGTGGACTCAGATGAAACCTTGAAGAATATTTGGAGAGATTTTGATATCACCTTCTCTTCTTCCCTTGCTGCAGCAAAAGCCTAATGATTTCTGCTATGAATGTTTGGTAGCAACCAATCCATCCCTAATACCATGAGTTTACAAATGCTTACCCTTCTGTTCTTACCCCAAGCTACCATGAGCCATCTTCTCCTTAAACCATGTCCTTTGTCATTCATTGCCCAGCCATCCTACTTATTGCATCATCATGTAATAATAAGGTTTGCGAACTTGCTCTTTTTTCATGCTTTCTTTAAAGAGATTGATTATTACATGTTGTAGCTTTATTTTTCTTTAAAGCTTTAACTGCTTCATCCTTTACATGCCCATCTCCATTTATTCCTGGACACTGATCTGAACCCCCATCCACTCTGACCCCCTGCTCAGGATCAGTCTTGAGAATGGCCTGCTCTGAACATTGTGGTGTGCTGAGAACAGCATGGAGTAATGTGGACGAGGCCTAGGGAGGCCCAGTCGGGGGCCTGGGCCCTGAACCCTTGTCAGATGTTTCTCAAGTGCAAAACGGTTCAGTGCTTTTAACTTGTGAATACTAAAGTATGTGGTTAATTTCCTGTTTGTATAGCCACTGATGAGAGGGGACCAGGTGGGATGAAGCTGATTACAGGGATTGAGGAGGACTGGGATAAAGAGGACATGGGTGCTGTAGGCTGGCCCTTCCCTTGCATGTACATGAGAAGAAAGATTCTCCAACTTGATTGTTAAGGGACATTGAGTCACATGTTAGCTTCTATTTACGCTTTAATGTTGTGTAGACTTTTTCACAGATTGTCTTCACATTAGAAACTGAAAATGTAGAAAAAATATGAGCATCTAAGGATTCCATCCCAGAGCTAAATCCCACCGACCCTCTCTCAGGAGGTTTTGAAAAGGGGCAGACATGTGCCTCAAGGCCTGCTTCTGTTGGTTCCCTTCCCTTTGCCTGTAACTTGTTGCCACGTCCCCAGAGTTTTGCGGCTCAGTATGACGTCACTCCATTAAGTGGCTGCTGCATGTACTGCTCTAAGGAAACACATACTATATAGAGAAATATATATATAGATAGATAGATGGTTATGAGTTTATTATTTTGAATTATCATTTTTCTTCATTGCTCACACAGGAGGTACTTGTATGTTCCGTCTCTGCCAAACATCTATGTAAGACAGTCTTCACGCTCCACAGATGTTGTATGGCATTCACTAAACCTCTTTAGATATTTGTAAATGCTATAGTGTGATACCTTTCAGCGCAAGTTTATTATTTTTTTCATTTTACCAACAAAATGATTTGCTTTTGAGAACAAGCAAGAAAAAAATCACTCTGTCTGTCTTTGACATGACGATCTAACTAACATTGTATTATTGTAACCGAAATATGTATGATCCTATGAAGAGCTATCACTTCCCTTTCACTCTTATAAAAAGGAAAAAAATGAAAGAAAAAAATTCCTGTGTAAAAATAAGAAATAAAACTAACAAAAAAAAGGTTATATGTTAGTGTATGCTTGTGTTTAGTGAGTGTTCATGCTGTCATTATTTCCCAATGTATGGTGGTGAACTATGGTGGCAATGTGCTGTCCTAATGGGTCAGCAGAGATCTGTTGTAAAACCTTTTTTGTACACCCTCTCATCAACTGTGATAGTGGAGTAGTGAATTTCATTTATTTTCTGACTTTTTATTTTACCTATATGAATACAGTTGTAATGTGTTTGGTTTATAAATCACTAATAAAGTTTTCTTTCTTAAAAATGCATCTCAATTTATTCTCTTAATGGATTTAAATAGGAAAATTAACAGAAAGGTAGCTTGATGTACAAGCCCTGATTAAACATCAGATATTTAAGGTATATCACCTCCCTAAGCTGGGTTGAGGCTGTCTGAAGGCTGCTTTCATCTAGTATGTATGTTCACTTCACGTTCCTTTATGTGGACTAACAAGCAGTCAGGAAGGATAACTCCCTCAAGGATGAAAGACCGGCAGATTGGTCTGCATAAATCAGTCTCCTATCACTGAAAGCATGGTCACAGATGGTTCAAATGGTCCCATGTGCAAGAAAGGTCCCAGTTTTCAGTAATCTAACAGAGTGACTAAGTAGATCTATTTAGTCACCATATGAATCCGATGGGTTTGTTTGTTGGGAGAAAAAAAAATCGAGGGTGAAATAAAGCATTGACAATCAGAATTATTTTGGCATTCTCACGCATGAGGCTCCATAATTTCTTTTATATATAAAGTAACATAAACTTATTAAAACCAGAGACCTTCCAATTCGTTATTTGATTAGTGTAATAAATATATTTGAAGACTTTCTGATGCCTGAAAGGTAAGTAAATAAATTGGTCATTCAAAGGCTGTTCATTAGTTATTAAATCATAAAATCAAAAATAATATTATTACTTTCAGCTTTCATTCAGAAAAAGAAAAATGTTATGAGAGGTTCAAGAGTTCATGTAAAAGAACTGCGTGCAAAAAAAGAGAGTGGGAAAAAGAGAGCCACGCCTTTTTTCACCCCCTCTTGGAGAAAAATGTTTCCATGGTAACAGCCATTTAGGGAATAGTTTCTATGGCAACAGCCTTATATAGTTTGCAAACACATGAGGATTGAAACAGTGGGAAGCCCTGGTCAAGGGTGTGTCCTTGTCATATACCACAGACAACAGTAAATACTGTGGCAGCTAACTACTATGCAGCACCACAAACAATGACTTTGACTTGCTGATATTTCACTGATTAGAACAGAACATCCATGTGGAAAATACAAAACAAAGATGCTTTAACAAATAACACTGAACTCCCACATGTCCTAAACGCTTATGATTACACATTCCCATGAGTATTCACATATTATGCACCAGTTTCTCAGATTTTTGTGTTATTTGCGCAATACCAACAAACGAAAAAAAACAAACCAGCTGACTCGGTGTTAAGAAAGTAGCCTGCAGTGTTCGCTCTGCACAGCAGCAGATCTCTGCCTAATGAATATGGATATACACTATGGCAGAGTGAATAGAATGGTGCAGCAAAGTATTGAGCATCTGTGCATACTCTGTATACACTGACCAGAATAGAAACAAATAGTTCAAGACAGAATAAATACAAGCTTACAATACAGAGTGAGGAAAGGCATAATAACAAAGAGTAAACTGACAGACTGAGGACAAATAGGAAGGTATACAGTAATTTAACCAAATTCAATGTCCTAAAACCATATCATAATAGTTTCAGTATATGCCCTTCCTTTGCAAACTGGAAGTTCAAGCAGGATGTGTTTGTGTAAGTGCTTTAGATGTCTGGCAATGTTGCCAACTACAGTGACTCAGCAAAGCTTCACCCTGCCTCTAAAGGGAAAAGGAGTGACTTGAATGAAAGTGGTGTGATTAATCCTGACCATTATACTGGCCTGTTGCAAAAACAGTGTTACACATTTTACTCTAGAGACATTCGTGTGGGGGTGAAAGGTTAAGAGAGTTATAAACTCAGATCGGACAGTTGCAGTTAGTCCAGAATGCCACATCTAAAGGCCTTACAAAGACCTGGAAAGTGGATCATATAACACTTGTCCTCAGATATTTACTATGACTTCCAGTTTGTCAAAGAACTGACTTAAAAATCCTGCTGTTTGTTTACAAAGCACTTAATGAGTTAGGGCCAAAACACATTCAGGAACTTCTGGTTCATTGTGAACCAGTAAGATCCCTCAGGTCATCAGAGTCAAGTCTACTTTCAGTTCTCAGAGTCAGAACTGAGAGGCAGTGGTCAGTTTTTATGTTCCTCCCATGGGTAACTCCCTGAAAGCTGCAGGTCTGCTGAATTTTTAAATTAGGGCTAAACATTTTTCTATTTGCCACCTGTTATGATAAAAGTGATATATCCCATTTCCTCTGGGGATTTCTTTTTTTTAATTTTATTTCATTGTCTATTTTGTTATTTTGCTTTTTTTTAAATCTGCACCCTGCTGTAATGTTTTTATTGTTTATATGTAAAGCATCTTGAATTGTAATGTACATGAAATGTGCAATGAAAATAAACTTGCCTTGCTTAAACATGTGGAAACAGGTTGAAAATAATGTTGTTAAGATTAAAATAGATTATTTTACTTTGGATAATTTACCAGTGGTATGAACATAAATTGTATCAGAGTGCGAATTCAGCCTTCAAAAGTTTGAGTTTTATGGAGTTTGCTTTCCCTTTACATGTAAGCATTTCTTTAAAGGAGAAATGTATTAATAACAGATGACCTCAACTTTTAAGTCACAGATATATAATGAAAGCCACTGCCACAAATGTGAGGCTCTAAATATTTGGGTCTGATGCAAGCACCTAGAAGAATAAGAACAATAACTGGACCCCATTATTATAGTCTCATCCACTAATAATGATATTAAGACATATACAGTTGGAGGTAATTTGTTCCTGTGTGGATGTTGGTGCAGCTGTAGACAATGTAAGAGAGGTGAATCTTCATATAAAACTGAACATGTTACCTTTCTCAACTTCTAGAGTTTGAGTAAAATAATAGAGAGCAGTTATCTATAAAATGGAGTGGAGTAGATCTGTTTGGCTCCATAAACCAGTGTAAACAGGAAGTAGATGTATATGCCCACAGCCAGAGAGACACAAGCATGTACTATAGGCTTAGTATATTTTAACAAGGACATATTGTCTTACAGCATATTACTGTGTGCTTTCAGTTCTAGAGCTTGATAGAAACCATTAACAGTGAAGTAAATGATAAACGCCTCTCTCTATGAAAGTATGACATATCCGATTTCTATTCTATTCATTCCTGTTTGTTGTGCTTGATGAATATGGTGGAGTACTGAACAAAAGGCGCCATCTCCTGGTTGAAATGTTCCAACACGTTGTACCTCTTGTAAATAGTGTGAGTTGGAATAAAACTTTCAAGGACATTTTCTCATCTCAGTTTTTTTAATGATTTTTCACAAATGGCTTTCCACATTACAGATATGTACAGTTAACTGACTCCAGGTGAAATTATTTCCTTGATTATTACTTAAACTGGAAAAAAGTAAATCGAAGAAAACTGAAAGTGCATCACAATTATTGTCATGTTGGACAGTTCAGTGACAGTTTTACTCAATTAACAATGACTTTATTTACACATCTATGTGAATTGTATGTGCATTCACACACAGAAAATGATACATAGTTCACATATAGGCCAGTGTAAAAACAACTTATTTTATTGGCTCCTGAGACATTATCCAGTCACTTAAATAGATAAAGCAAGTACTATAGTTTGAAAAGTAAGTGAATTAAAAAAAGGCATTTTTTTCCAAAGAATATTTTTTAACAAGATCAATTATACACTGCCTGACCAAACAAAAGTCGCCACTTGGATTGAACAAAGCAAATAGGTAAGTCTACGAACCTCTTGTTGGATAATTACTGCATTGGCAATTGTCTTTCAGCTGTAACAACTTATTTAACCCTAATGATGCAATACCTCTTATTTCTTAAACAACCATGTTGAAAGAGACATTCCATGGTTGTGACAAAGATGTCAGTCATTTAAGAAAGATCAAGTCATTGGCATGCATAAAGTACACATAATAATCAATCTGAACAAATGAATACCTATTAAATATATACAATAAAGTCAGGTATTGGCAGATTGGACATTTTCTAAGAGAGCTGACTGGCGCTCTGTACTCATTGATCTCTTATCCAGAAGTCAAACTGCTCCAGAGCAAGTTAGCTGTTCAATGTATGTTTATTACAACTAGGAATTAAGTGAACAAGCCTCGTACTTCATGTGGATAAATTCAGGCCGTGCTATAGACTGGCAACCTGTCCAGGATATACCCTGCCTCCTGCTTTATAATTAGGCTACTTGGATTAGTAAGTGGTCACCAATATATAAAGTGTAGGTGAAAAAATAGTGTGACATTCACTCTATTGTAGGTATGTTGGAGAAGGTCAGTTTTGATAAAGTGTCTAGCTCTTTTCCTTTTATAAAGACATAACTTAGTAAGTGAATAGTTTAGCCCTATATGGGCCTATAAAAATGGGAAAAGAAATCTGTGTCAATGCAGTTGATTTAAGCTTCAAGCCTGCTCATGCATCACCACCAAGATCAAAATGGGAATGTTTGCTGTTTATCTAGCTATATGTAAGTTAATGCAACTTCCCCCAAAGCTTACTAGATGCTGGTCACTCCATCTGAACCGATTCCTCTCCAAGCCGTCAAAACCACCACTCCAGAATAAAAATCTGGTCTTCAGTTTGGAGAAAACGAAGAAGCTGAAACCTCTAACTGGGAAAAGTTTGAATGCATTTGCACCCCCCAGGGTGACACACAGGGCTTTATGAGAAGGGAGAGCCACTCTTCTCCTCCTCCACTGCACAAACAGCTGCAGCTGTCTTGAAAATCCAGCAGAGTATGCTGGTATTATTTATGTCTGAGTAGAACCTTATTTATTTATTCATTTTAGCACACATACACACATATTATTTCTGCTGAAATGAGCAGTCAGCGCCTAGGCTGCAGTAGCTAAGTACCAACAGTAGAGGGCAGCAGAGTACTGTACCATCTACCGGCAAAGTAAATAAAAAGGGCTAACGCCGCAGCGAAGTCAGCTAGCGTTGTCATGGTTTATCATAATAATAACCCACTAGGTGACCAGCCTCTACATGCTAGTTACCATATGCATGCTAATGGATAGCAAATGAAGTACAATCCAGTGCTAGTCTTTAGCCTCTCCAATGCTAACGCAAGTCAGAGACGTCGCCGGACACCAGAATGACCGCCCAAGTAACACGAGTACTCTCCCACTTTGTTACAGCACCAGCCGTTCAGTGACCAGCGCAGGCCTATCCGTAATCAGATCTGTGGGTGGCTTAGGAGTTGATGCCTGAGGCAAAGATGTAGCGGCTGCCGGATTCGCAGTTGTGGCCCCGTTCCCGCACCATACCATTTGACGTGACACAACCACATCTACTTGCTAGTGTCAACAACCACATTACGAGCAGAGCATACATCCATGGGGCAGAGCAGATTTGATTAGTGGGCTAGATCTGTAGGTTGATCATCAGGTAGGTCACATGATCACATTAAATTATGAAGAAAATAACACAAAATAACAGACATAATGACAAAAACAAATGAAATAAGAGCACATATATCTACAGCATGTCACGCATTTGAATAAAATATCCCTTGCAAGTTATATTTTGAATGAAAAAAAAGTGAAAATAATTTGGTATTTGAATTCCTTAAAGCGGAAGTAATGAATTAAGCTTTGGTCCGTCATTAAATTAAATCCGTCATAATGTTTTGCCGTGCTTGTGTTACACAAATTGTATGGCTGTTCCCACGTTTATTCAGTGTTTAGCTTCCCCTTCATGTTTACAAGTCAGCTCAGAATATCCTGCAGTAAAGCTGAAACGATCGGAAAGACCATCTAAGTTGATTCAGCGACATGAAATTAATCGGTAAGTCTTCAACATGTTTACTTAGCTAACTCCACAAAGAGGGGGAAGTAAACCCAACCAAGGCAGCTAATTTTGCAACCATGAAACCTGATAATGTTAGTTTAGTATTTTGTACAGCAAAAATTTCACAATTGGGGAAATGATATATAAAACCAGTACAAGAGGATACTAGACCTACACGGAACCTACAATAACATAATAGTAGCTTCCAAGGTTATAGTGGACATGTTAGCAAGAAGGCAAACTACAGAATTGGGTTGGGTTGCCTAATAGAATGTACAGTTCCTTGAGATATCCACCATAATATTTATTCAGTCTTTTTCTACTCCTACAGTGGTTCCAGTTAATGGGGTTGTTGAGGTTTTAGTCCTAACATATAATTGCCATAACATCTATTAATGTGGATCTCACGTAATTAAGATTTTCACATGAACGTCACATTAGCCAGACTTCAAAGAAAGGAAATTGTAAAGCTGAACAATGACAGAGTTAATAAAACATTTGTTTATTTTCATGTACCCTATATGTGGAACAAAATACTGGAGAACTGGATAATTGTGATTTGCAGTTCTAATTATTTCTTTAGTATTTCATGCGTACAAAAATACAAACATTTAACCAAATTAAATTTGATGTTTTTTCCCTATTCAAATTTCAGTACGTCTTGAGAGGAATCCTTAGCTTGTGGGTCACATTTGTCATATTTAAGTAAGCTTTTTTGGATATACTTCATGACTGTCATGCTATAAAGTAAATTAAGTTGAAATCTTTTTCTGTGTTTTAAATAAGATGTAATGTTATGTTTAAGATGAAATCCCCCTGTTTAGAAATACCTTAATGTATTTGGTTAGAGAATATTAGAAATTTAATGAAAAGCACTGATATTACAGTGCCAATGTGTAACGTTGCCATAGTACAATATTGGTGTGTTTACTGTGTGTAAAGTAAATAATACCTATACATGGTTGGATTTGAGGTTGCTGATGATGAAACTGATTAGATTTGATTATGCTAGTAGTGGTTTTGATTTATTGGGCTTTATGCACAGCTCCAATACTTCCTGAACTTAAGGTAGTTCCTTTGTTTCCTGTCTTTCATTACTGGATGAACTGATTAATTCAGGCCATCGCTGTCGTGGTTAAGGAGGTTGGGTCACCTGGATTAATCTGTTGGTCCAGTAATGAAAGACAGAAAACAAAGAAGCTGCATTACATTCAGGAAGTAGCAGAGTTGTGAATAGAGCCCATTACTTGTCTCAAAATGTGCCATTTGCCATGGGGAGAAACAGAAGAAGGGGAAACTTTTAAAAAGTCAACAGTGATTGTAACTTTTGTAAAGACTGTTAATGATAGTCATCAGTGTTTTTGGGGTTGATTTATGATTTTGATTTATGATCTCTTAGTTAAAGTTTGAGACATGGATGAATATTTTTACATACCTTGAAGCCTAGCAGTGCAATACAGTCTTACACATACTGAAAAATTAGTAAGCAATTAGTAACACTAAGTGACTCAAACTTAAAAATGTATACAATTCATTTACTTGTTATAATTTGGTGTTGTAAAGTTTGGACAAAAGGTACTTAGTTGTGAAATTATGTGACTATTTGGAAGAACAAAAAAACAACACAAAAAAATAAAAACAAGCTTTCAACGTACAGTATTATACGGCTAATTCCTGATGTTTTTTGTAAATAGTGATTATTATTATTATTATTATTATTATTATTATTATTATTATTATTATTGGCCTCAGGGAAGAGACCCAGGGCAAATTGGAGGGACAAAGATTCTTGGCTGGTTTGGGAACTCATTGGGATCCCCTGGATGAGCTTCTGAGTGGGGATGAGGAAAGTCTCAACTGCTGCCGTCCAACCTGACATTAGATAAGCTGTAGAAGATTGATGGATGGATGGTAAATACTGATGTTGCTGAGTGTTATATTAAAAGAAATCAGAAAAATGTATGATTACATTGCACACCATTTTCTTTGGAGATGGAATATTGAAATCATTGTTTTACATTTTTCTAATACTTAAAATACTACCATAATATTCAGGTTTACAGCAAGAAGCAATAAGAAAGTTTGAACAAATATTTAAGATATAACAAAAACTGTATTCCAATAAAAAAATACACTGTCAGTGTTTGTTGACCAGTCTAATTTGTTTTTGAGGTAATTTTTGTGTATGTATGTATATTTATATGTGTGTATATGTATACGCGTTGTATGTATATGTGTACATATTTTTCCTTATCTTTTCATTTTTGTAGGCTATTTTCATGGACATAGCAATATAACATCCATACAACATGCCTGTTGTATGTGAAAACTGAATGATCTGACTTGCAGAAGTTTTCAAATGACCAAAATATTTAAAAAAAGTAAAAACAAATCATGGATGGGTTTTGATCAAATTGTCAGGAAATATGAGAAATGGAATAAGGGTCAAGTGGCTCGATTTTGGGGTTGATATGTGGATCACAACCTGGATACAGATATCTTTTTAAGGATTATTTACTATGACGAAACTATGACGAAATGGGAAATGGAGTTTTGCCATGAGAGCTCCTTACTCCAAAATACTGCAACCATTGGGGAAAAAAAGACAATGCCTCTCTGATTGCTTCTTTTTTTAGACTGCGAAGGAACTTTATTTGCGTTTCTCCCATAGATTGTAAAAAGAAGGTTTCTCCCCCTATTCTACCGGCATTAAGTTGTCTCTGTCCATGGTCTTGAAATCACAAGTACAACTGATTTTTTTTTCTTGTTTTTTTGCTGATATTTTGATATTCCGCTGTGCTGACTATCAGCACTTAATTTGACTGTAGTGGCTATCTATATAAATAGGCCTATATTGATAAATCTGACTTTTAATATGTTATGTTTTATTTATATTTAGATATTGAATATGATATTGAAAGCACAAACAGATCTTGGATTATGACGACATTTTATTCTGAAATGTAGAACACGTATTTTGCATGGAAATCTCTGATTGCATCAATGCACGTGAGTATATGCAAGGTTGAAACATTGAAGAGAACGTTTTGGATGCTTGTGTAATTAATAAAAAGTGACTCATGGTGCCGCTGTCGACTAGAGCAGTGACATCTCCACCCACTGCATTAATGTTTTTTTCAGTCGAAGGTACTGATTCTACGAATTTAAACGCATTTGCTGCTGCAAGAAAAAAGGCTCCGTTTCCGAAAACTGGTTGTGTCCTGGAATAGGTTCTTGAGATCCTGGAAGTAACATTTTTTCTGAGGATGATGGGCAAAGGATTTTCAGCGCTTCTTCCAATAGGGCTTGTCTTCTTTATTGTTACACTGCACCTTGTTCAAGGGGATCTGAGTTATTCTTTTCCGGAGGAGATGAAAAGAGAGTCGGTTTTTGGAAATATAGCCAAGGATCTCCGGCTTGATCTGAGGACATTATCTTTCCGGAATGTTCGAATTGATGCTGAAGGGACTCGCAAGCGCTACTGTGACATCAATATTAATACCGGGGATTTACTTACGTCGGAGAGAGTCGACAGAGAAAGCCTTTGTGGCAAGAAACCCTCGTGTGTTGTGAGGGTAAATGTTGTGTTAGAAAATCCTTTAGAGCTTCATCGTGTTAGTCTCCATATCCAAGATGTAAACGACAACTCACCAAAGTTCAAGAAGAATTTAATTGAAATGGAAATATGGGAATCAGCTGAAAAGGGTAGCAGATTCTCAATAGAGGAGGCCCATGACGCAGATATAGGTCAAAATGCTGTTCAGCGGTACAGTCTTCAAAAGAACGACTATTTCATTCTAGCTGTTGACAGCAACAAGGTTGAACTTGTCCTGCAGAATAAACTTGATCGAGAAAAAGAGAAGGAGATTAGTTTACTTCTCACAGCTTTAGATGGTGGTTCTCCTCAAAAATCAGGTACCGTGGTCATCCACGTCACTGTGCTGGATGCTAATGATAACGCCCCAGTGTTTAGTAGCGATGTGTATACAGTCAGTCTACCTGAAAATTCTGCTCCAGATACAATGGTTATTAAGGTCAGTGCTACTGACCTAGATGATGGAGTGAATGGGGATGTTACATATGACTTTGGTCATTTATCTGACGACGAGGTGAATGTATTTTCTGTTGAGTCAGAAACTGGAGAAATCAGAGTGACTGGGATGATTGACTTTGAAGAAAGAAATTCATTTGAACTAAGAGTACAAGCGAAGGATGGTCTAGGAGTAACCTCTTATGCCAAAGTATTAATCGAGATTAAAGATATGAATGATAATGCGCCAGTCATTTTCCTGAAATCCACATCCCACCCGATACCTGAGAACGTGTTACCTGAAACGGTGGTGGAGATCATTAACGTGCAGGACAGAGACTCTGGGAAAAATGGAAAGGTTCGCTGCTCCATTCAACAGGGGGTCCCTTTTAAGTTGGTCTCCTCTATTGAAAATTATTATTCGATACTGACCACAGGACAACTGGACCGTGAACTAGTGTCTGATTACAACATTACCATCACTGCCACTGACGAGGGCTCTCCTCCTCTGTCCTCCTCTAAAACTGTTCAGTTATCTGTAGCTGACATCAACGACAACCACCCTGTGTTTGAGGAGCAGTCCTACAGCGCATATGTGGCTGAAAATAACAAACCTGGTTCCACTTTATGTTCAGTT
>JAVQJG010269672.1:0-16937 GCA_036024015.1 Craterocephalus amniculus
AAGCCCTGCATGGTACATTAAAACAGAAAAACCGAGTCTAGTCGAAAGCCAGGGGATGAAAATGTGTTTTAAGACGAGATTTAAAAATGGACAGTGAAGTACTTTGTCTAATGTGAACAGGCAATTCATTCCACAGCTTAGGGGCTGCTACCGATAATGCTCTGTCCCCTTATAGAAAAAAAGATGTTGGTTGTTTGTGTTTGAAATAAGTAATTTGTACATAAATAGTAAATAGATATGATTGTAATTAATTATTGTGCTCTATGAACATTTCATTATTCCGATTGAAGGTTAAAGTAAAAAAAGTATTTCTGCAGTCCGAAAAAATAAGAGTAGGCAGAACTTTTTGAGGCCTATATTTTTTTTTATGTTTCTAAGGGAGCACTTTATTAATATTCAATGTAATGCACAAGAGAAGGTAAATATTACTAAATATATAAACCCTGTAACCATACTGTAGCAAGCAGGTTCATGTTAAATCATCTGTGTTCATCAAACACCCAACAAAGTCAGTACAACACGTTTCCATCTAGTTTCTGCTCAGTACTTTATTCCTAATTGACTTTTAAATTTATTATTGAACATGATTTCATTTCATTATTCAAGTTATTGGATAAATCCGCTCCATGGCTGGTAATATTTTGTAAGATAAATGATGCTCACTATTTTGAACCATTTGAATGATTTTTAATGTGTGTAAAACAATTTGATGTATATTAACTAATTTAATTAAGTCAAGATAAACAAATGAAAATCAGTTTATTTGTTTGTTAAATTGCTGTTATACTTTAACAGGTTAATTTTCCTGAAAAGTATTGCATCTTTTTTTTCGTATTTATTTCTAACGTCCTTGAATCAAGGTAAAAATGAAACTGAGGCAAAGCGCTGCCATTTTCAGTAAAATATTTTTTTTTAAAAGATATCCAAACTATAGACTACGAGTCTGTAATAAAATGTATCTATCTATCTATATAAATGGTTTATTTTGACCTAAACTGTCTGCAGCGCTGTTATCAATCACTTCTCTGCCTGTATTGACGGTTACAGCAGGGATACAGAGGAAGAGCAGCCCGGTCGGACAGTAATCAGCTGTGGATGTTGCAGTTGCATGGCAACCGGGTAAATGTGTCACACACTCAGAAAGGCTGCTTTAATGCTGAACAGTCATTTTGGGTTTGTGGATCTTTGAAACAAGCTCGGCCTTCAGACTCACACTGAAGCTCAAAAAAGCAGAGACACATTTCACATGTGAAGTTAAACATTCTTGCTGGACGTTCAGACTTAAAGGAGAAGTTGCATCTGACTGCAGGATGATGAGGCAGCAGCTTAATCCTGAGTTTTATTCAGCCGTTCTGTCACAAGTTTTCACCTATGCTGAATAAACGTTGATGTTTCTTCCACAGCTGATATTTTATTTAAACATCTTCTAAAAAGTCAGTCTGAGCTTTATTTTGATGTCCCCGGGCTGTGGAGAAAACCCTGCCTTCTTCCAGTATAAAACTGAATCAGTACAGACCCGTCACCCTAACATTTTACTTCATGTTCCATTACAGTTTGGATGTCGCTAGAAATATCAAGATGCCATCATATACCTGCTTCAGAAAAACGGCTCTGATCCGGAAAAATCCTGTGACTCTTTAAGGATCGTCTTCTTTGATTTCTCAAAGTGTTTTTATTAAAATTCAGCTGTTCTGTGATGTGAGTAGCTACATAAACTCCAGGTGGACAGAGTAATCAGTTCCATTTTACACATTCCTGTCAGTCAGAAAGGTCTTATTTCTAAAATGTACTCATTAATTTCTGTACTTGCTGAAACTTCTTTAAATAAGATTAAAAACATTTGGGAAGTAGAACTTGGCAGTAGATGATGATGAAGTGCTCTCTTAAAATTTACAAATGACGCAGTATTCTCTTCTTACACAGGAACCATTTTTATTAATTTATTGAGCATTTAATCTTGTTGATCACTGTCTTCTTTTAGATAAAATGTGTGCCGTCAGTTTATTATACCTTCATTTCAGACAACAGTGTTTCTCATCAGGGTTAATTTTCAGATTTCAAAATAGTAGAAAAGGTGTACCTCAAGGTTGCTCTCTTGGTCCTCCGTTGTTCTCAATCAATCATGATTTGACACAAATTTGTTTTAATTCTCAAATCTCTCTAAATGCAGATGACACTGTACTTTTTTATGACAGTTCTGATATCTTCCAGATTCAGCATTCATTGCAGTCTGATTTCAGCCTGGTCCAGAAATGCTTCATTCATGATAAACTTTTACTAAGTAAAAAGTCTTGTCACTTGTTGTTTAATACAAGATCTATCTCTCATCCAAATATCTATTCAGGTATTTATTTTGATGGAACACTAATGGTCAAAGTAAATGAGTTTAAGCATCTCTGTCTTTATCTCAACTCACAACTTTTACTTAGACCGCACATTTAGAGGATTTAAATTCAAAGCTCCTTTAGTTCAGACTGGAACTACCAAGCTCAGTAAGATCCATCACTCAGAAACACATCTGTAAGAAATCTATTCACATTTCCAAACCGCCTGCTCCTGTTTCTGATATCTTACGATATCTTTTGCAGTAACTTACAGCTGATGATGTCTGGTCTTGCTCCTGCTGTTATTCAGGTGTATTTTTGTGCATGATCACCCTGTATTCACTGGTATTTGTATTACATCTGCACTGGGGAGGCTGGTTTACAGGTGCAAGTGGACATGGAGAGTTTTTTCTTCTTTCCTGTCAATGTGGTTTTATTTGAAGGTTTAATTTTCTCTGTTGGTGTAAACAGTCTGGATTGTGACTGGTTTATGTATTATTACCTGTATAATAAGTTTGTCTGTGTTTAGGACCCCCACGTAAACACGATGATGCATATCCTTTTTATAATTTTTGAATTAATTATTAATAATCCTATATAAAGCATTCAACAATTTTTTGCAAAGTAACCTACAACAGCTCTTCAAAATAAAAGAAAGAGTTCTTAACCTTAGAGGATATGGAGATTTCAAGATACCTAAATATCATTGTTGGTATTCTGTTCATTACCATTGTTGGTATGTTATCCATTTCACTGATGGAAATTAGTATGTCTTCTTCTAGTCGTTAACATGTACTACTACATACTATTGTTGGTATTTAATTTATTGTTTTAATGTACCGGTAATGATTGTCTATGATAACATCCTTATGACTCTAGTAGTTGGAGTGGTTTATTGTTCAAGTTGTGGTCCATAGTTGTGCTTTTGAAGTTTGTTTTGAAGGAAGTGTGTTTCTTGTGTTCACACCGTATGGAGAATTACGGGGTGAGATATAATAAGTTTTATTCTTCCCACTCCCTTCTGGGCATGTTGAGTTTGTTTTTTCAAAAGTGCTAGGTTTACAACTTTGTTGTTTTGGAAATATATTGCCTGGAATGAATAAATTAATACAAATACAATACAATACAACAAATCAGCCACTGTGTGCTCAATATGTCCACAGTGTTGATATCCAGTTGCTAGCATGTGACACAGGGCCTTAAAGTTAAAAAAGGCTGCATTAACTGATTCTCCAGGATTGAAAAACGTTGAATTTTTTTCCCAGCCTTTGAGTACTGCAGGGCAGCTTCAGGATTTAGTTTTTTTGTTTGTATTTTTTTTTCTTTTTTGTGAATAAATGATCATTGTTATTTTCACTATTACTATTATTATTATTGTAATTGGGGTGGGGTTCAATAAGTTCTTCTTCTCCCCACTTCTTTTTTTCCAGCTTTACTATGCAGTTTTTTTGTGTGGTCTATAAGTAGGTACAAGCACAGCACATTGAAAGAGTTTATAAAATATTTTTATTGTTGAAATTTAATGAATTTCAACTCCAGCACATCCTTACAGTTTTTTCTGCGTGTGCTCTTAAATATACCAGTTTCAATCAGATATTGTTTTATTGTTGTTGGTCATTTCTTACAATATACAATTTTTTGTATAATCATTTTTATTATTGTTGTTGTTGTTATTATTGTTATTATTATTATCATTAGCAGTATTAGTAATAGTAGTAGAAGTAGTAGTGTACTGATCTACTGACTAAGATGGTCTCAGTTGTTTTTTGCTTTCTTTCTTTTCCTCTCTCCTTTCTCTCTCTCTGTCCCCTCAATGTAAACCAGAAATTAACCATGTTGAATATTAAATATTATTTTCTATATGCAGTAACAGTTTTATTCCAGCAGGTGTCGCTTCAATTCTACTATAACTGAAATGTCCCTGTTTGCACTGAGCTGCAATTTCCTCCAACACAGCTTGCAAAAGTCAGTCAGACAGACGCCATAACAGGATTATTACCTGTGGTTAAAATTCATAAAGCCTGTCAGTGGACTAATTAGTGAATACTAGAGATTAAACATTTAGAAAAGATGTGGATTTAAGCACCTGGGGGAGCAGGTTGTTACACACCTGAGGAAAGATGAAACATGAAAACATCAAATAAAGGAGCAGATTGAGAAGGGGGGGAAACAGAGATCAGGGTGAGGGGAAGGGCGAGGAGGAGGAGGAGGGAGAGAGAGAAGGATGGAGGAAAACAGATGATGAGAGAAAGGAGGAGGAGGAGCAGAGAGGAGGCAGGCACTCAGGAGGAATCAGCAGCAGCAGGACAATGGCTTGTTTCCACCGCGGATCCTAACGGGCACCGGGCTGCTTCAGCCAGCTGGAATATAAGGTGAGGCCGGTGAAGTTTTAACGGCTCTTAACGGTTCCCCGGGTTCAAATCTGCCGTTTGTCTGAGGCGAAAAGGGGGGGAAAGACTGCAGGAAGGAAGCGACGCAGCCCCGCAGCAGCAGCAGACTCCCAGCTGGGCCCGAAAACCGTCTGCCTTCTGCCTCCCAGACCGGCCGGTGACACCGATCTATTCAGCCACAACACCGCCTGTTCGTCTGCTCTGTATATGGGAACACGGTGGACATGGAAGACGCGGTAAATCACAACAGGAAGACACAACCGGAAAACCCGATAACCGTTCACCCCCCCAGACTTCATTCCCAAAATCTGCTATTTTATATTTCCGTGTACCCTCATGTTTAAAATTACCTCTCCGGACTTCAGATGATACTTATACGGATTCCCCAACGCCTTGTTTTTGATTCGGCCTAATTTCGATATGCAAACCTCGTGTTATTTAGACGTAAATTAAACTTTAAATCCTAATTGGAGTGAACGTCGCCTCCCCTTCAGTGTGTTTTTCCACTTTAATGAATGCCCCACTGCTGTTTACATTTACGCCGAATTACTTAGCAAAAGGGAATAACTACAGCCACTTTCATATTTCAATTGATAATACATGTTCACATGTACGAAGAAAAGTATGTTTTTAGATTGGATTCTGCAGTGAGGGGCATACGTCGCGTATGCCAACAAAGCCTTCCTCCTGCTAGCCAATAGCAGCAGGAGCACGCAGTGTGTCTGCCAGATTGAACCCTTGCACCAGGCCAGGCCCGGGAGTCTCCTCCACAGATGCAGGGATTGTGATTTGAATAGATGGAGTCATTGTGTTTACTATAATGTGCCTTCTGTTGGGGATTGTGTGCGTGACGCACGCGCACACGCAGTAACGCAGGGATGGTCTGCGGGCATGGAGGCTTGAGGGAAACATCCACATCACTGACTGCAGTGTCTCATAGTCTGTGCTGACCATGTTGTTGACAACACACGCAGGCAGATGTGACTGCTGCCTGTATTTAAAGATGGAAGGAGGCGTTCAGGGACCACCCGTGGATGGATTAGCTATCAGCTGTCATGACTGGTGCAGGCAGAGAAGGCAGCATTGTTTTAATCCTGCATTGCTTTGGCCTAACTTGCATTTTGAGCGTGTGTGCCATCCGTGGGAGGAGGCTGGGAGCTCAGTTTAGAAGGTAAATACAACTCACTGGAATCCGGGCTGAGATTAGATAAGCCACTCAGCCAAGAAAGAGGTGATTTCAGAGGCTGCTGGAAATCAGTGCCAGAGATGCTCATGACTTGAAGTAAACTGGTATTGTTATGCTAATCTGCATGGCTTAAGGTTTTAAAGCAAAGAGAAGAATAAGAAAGATGAAAATGTCTCTGTCGCCGCCACAAACAGGAAAAGCAGAGCGCGGTTAGGAGTGCGAATCCTGACTGAATAGCAGGAAGTAAACCCAAAGCGTAGGGGGATTAAAGGGCCGTTCCTGGAAAGAAGAGCCTGTGCTGCTGCTGCTTCTGCTGCTGTATTTGTTGTTTCTTTCTCACAGGGAGATGCACCGTGTCATGCAGGGATGGAGTTACAAAGTTATGAAGACTGGATTTGGTGCATCTGAGGGTTTGTGCATGTCGGGCTGTGTTTATATTGTTCATCTTAACAATAACAGGAAAGGGGGTAGCAGAGGTGTGCAGCTGGGATGGGGACGCCTGGATCTCTAGTTTTGTAGTTTGTTCCTCCCTTTTTGTAATCGTTCCAACTTGCAGTATAAATTAAATTGATCTGATGTGGTGGAAGCAGACGCTGTCCTGCATTTACCAATAGATGAATCAGTTTTTTTGTTTGTCGTTTGTCACCACAGAGACCAGAAATCATGTCCCACGTTTTCATTAGTGGTCAAATCATCTCACGGGAGGAAAAAGATGCATCAATAATGGCCGTTTAATCACCTCAGCCTTCTGATTCATAATTAAATCATATCTTGGAGCTCCTAAATATTACAATCTCTTTATCATTTACTTAAATTTCCAGACTTGGAGAATTAATCTGTATTTTTAGATTTGATTTGTTCTGCATCAGCGGTACTGAACGAGTTCGGGAACTTGTCTCCATCTGGGCTCCAGGTCTGTGTGATGGCTGCATCAGGCTTTGAAACTTTATTTGCTTTGCATTACAGCTGCTCGCTTGACTTCACATGATCAGTTTGTGAGTTTCTATTATTTGGTAAGAAACTGTCACAAGACAGTGTGTGCCGCATGTGTGTGTTAGCAGGGCTGGCTGGAGCTGCCTGGGGCCAGACACTTCTGTAAACATGCTTTCCAGCGACCAGACTGCCTCCAGTCACGTTTAAATGCGGCTCAGCATCATTAAATACAGTTTATTGTTGGATTAGATTGCTTTAGGTGTAAAATCCCAGGTTATTACTTCACACTGACCACTGTGAAACAGTGTAATGATCAGATTTCTGGGGTATTTGATCAAAGAATCATCATGTTTTCATACCTACGCAGCAGGATATGTCAACTGTTTGACATGTTCAGTGTTTCTTTACTAGTAATATAGTGTATTCAGTGAGTGAGATGGGACCAACGTACTGTTAATTAATAACAACATCCTCGTTTGGTCCGAACCTGAATGGGAAATTTTACTTCAGTGTTTTGCTCATTCGAACAAAAAGCAAAGGAACTTCTCTGTGAGACTATTTTTATGGGTTGTTTGTTGAATTCAGAAGAAGAACATGTCCTGTCAGTGTAACTTAAATGGCAGTACTAATCTTCACACTCTAGCTGTGAGTTTTCACACAAATCCCACAGACTCTGCTGGAAAAATTAGATTTGTCTTTGGCTCTTTAAGTAGTCATCTGAGCTGGACAACTACTTAATTTTCATTTCATTTTTAAAGTGGTGAACAGCCGCATCATGGCATTCTTTGGTATAGTAGCTCAGCAACAGCCCTGTTCTCACTCTCGCTCCTGGATCGGTCGTGTTGGGCTGAAGATGCGGTTCTACGTCGTACTTTTCTACAACCCTGCCACAAATGTCTGACTACCTGTTTTAGTTTCAGGTTGGAGAATCGGGGAGAAGTTGAGGCAGGGAGCTAAGAGCAGTTCATTTTTAACGTCTGAAACAGCTTTAATCTAAAGAAATATGCTTGCTGTTCAAGCAGACGCCATGTCTAATTCATTTTACACCAGGTACTATGGTAACAGACAGTAAGAAGTGCCCCGTCACTATATTCTTAAGCAAAGAGGGGATCTGTGATTCAAAATTTCACTGGTCTAAACCCAGTACATCAAGTATAAGGGCCTTTTCACATGGCGTGCTCGGGCCCGGGTCCGTGTTTTGTCCATGTGAATGCAAACAGGCCGGGCCCGGGCGCGGCACGGGTGGCCCAGATTGGGAGGTAGTCCAGGACCCGGGCCACCCGTGCTCGAGCGCAAAGAGATTACTGTGGAGTGATTTAAAACGGCCAAAACGTAAAATATGACTGTCTGGCTTGCATCTATAGTGGAGAAGAAAATACTAAGTAACAAGACGAGTTCGCTTTGTTATTGATATACTGAGCTGAAGACGTAAGGCTTTGCTTCTTCCTCGGTTGTTCACTATCAGCCAACTTTCCTCAACACTGCCACCTAGTGTTCTGGCGCCGACATTACCAACTCAGGAATAATCGATCCTACCTCCGTAAATGCAGACTGCTTACATGGCTGGTATGGCAGTCTATGATGTTGTTCAGTTGCATCTCTAATTTCACAATATTAGACTGTAAATATAGTCCAGGTTCTAACTGGACCTGGTTCATGCACCAGCACACTGAAGCTGCTGTTATTCATTTGACAGAAAGAATTAGGCAATAAAAATAATCACTGTTCAACATGAAATAAGCAGCTTGATTCCTTTTTAAGTGTTTTTTTCCTTCGCTGAACACACATCCCTCGTTTTTCAGGCTGACGTGTAAGTTAAACCCTAATCAGGACCAGAGAGATCCTTTAATCATTATTTGAACCATTAGTGTCTATTTATTATTCACCAGAAAATATCTTCATGTTTTATGCAGCGTCTGATGTTTTGTTTAGGTAGCGCAGGCAACAACAGGATTAAAAGAGATGATGTGACAGTATATTTGTATCAGATTTCAGATTTCAAGAAAAAAGATTATCCCTGGCCGGCGGTGGCAAGCTGTGAACTAAGATCTTCAATTGTTTTGTTGTAGGAGGCATGAAATGAGGTGCAGCATTACAATCCATGAAAATGGGAGAGCAGTTACAGTGCTGTTTTCTTAGACAGGGAATAAGGGGGGGCAGTGATTGATGGATGGAAGAGAAATGTGTGAAAAAGACATTAGTCACAGGAACCTCCCCTCTTCTTAACAAATGCCCCTTCTCTTCTCTCTCCATCCTCCTCTGGGGGAATGTGTTCATTCAGCTTAATGCCTTACTCAGATCACCTTCTCTTTATTTCCTAACTTATACACACTTTCTTTTCTTTTTCTGGATATCTGTTTATCCCCAGATTGTTTGTTTGTGTGTTTGCTCCACTACTCACACTCTATGTCAACATACAGAATATCAATTCTTATTTTCCCTTTACGCCGTGTAACATTCCCTCTTTTTTCACTTGAAAACCTTTACCTCCTTTGCTCACATTTCTTGCTTCCACAGACTCCTTTAAGGTTATTTTTCCCCCCTTTCTCTGCACTTCTTCTTTTGTTTCGCCAACAGATTGAAATCGCATTCAGCTGAACTCTTACTACTCCCCTGCTACCTCTTTTTTCCTGCGCTTGGCTCCGCTCTTCCTCTTACCACCAGCACCCGTCCTCTCCTTCTCCCTGTCATCGCTCTTTTCCTTTCTCCCTGCCTCTCTCCATTCGGCTCTTGCTTGTCCTCTTTCATCACTCTCATTCACACCATCCTCTTCTTCCACAGCCGAATCTTTTCCTTCTCTCAGGAGTGATTTACTGGCCCCTTGCCTTTTTCAGATCTGCGCACACACACACACAGTTTCCCCAATATGTTCCTTGGGGGACCACAGGAGCAGGACCTCTAACTGAACCTCTCAACTTTTGACAGTTAGCCTCTCCTACGTCTTCCTCTTTTACCTCCCCCATTTTCTCCCTTCCAGCTCTCTCTCTCAACCGATGAGTGCACATAAGAAGCAGCCACTTTTTCTCCTCCTCCCCTCTCCCGTTCCTCTCCTCCTCTTCCTCTTCCTCCCCCTCCTCCTGGGTCCATGACTGAAGTAAAGTCTTCAAATCTCTCTCTTGGGGGTGAAACTGAACCAAGTAAAAAATCTATTCTTCTCTTTCACGAGGCGCGGGGTCAGAATGCGTTACTGCACATATGAGGGGGTATATGGAGGTGAAACACAGCTTATGTAACCCTTTGCATTCTGCATTATATAGTTCAGTCTGGAAAAGATTTAGGGAAAATGTGTGAACCCCTGTGTGTCAGCACAATGTCATTATAATAAAGAGGACTCTAGTTAAAATCAACGACTACCACGAAACGTTCATATGCCACTGACACTGGATGTGACAGGAGTCTGCAACCTGCAACTTCGGAGCCACAAGTGGCTATTTGGATCTTCCACAATGGCTCTTAATAAAGAACAATATGAAAGAAAGAATGATAAAGAACCAGCTAATATAATTAGACATATATAGTGTGACAGTTGCAGGTTTTAGCAGTTTTTTTCATGAAATAATTCCACTGGATTTCCACAACACAAAGAAACTAAAAGCACCTGTAACATTCTTTTAAGATGTATCTTTCTTCATTTAGTTAGGAATCGGCTTAAAAAAAAAAAGACAAATGTCTGCATCCAATATAGGAAAATCTTTTCGCAAAGTTTAGCTTTTCTCCATTTTAACACCTAAAAGTAGAAAAGTAAAATTGTTTTTCAAAAATGACAAATTTCCTGTTGTAGCTATAAAAAAAAAATATATGTTGTGTTTTTGCAAAGAGTTGTGTAACATTTGCGGCTCTAAACTAAATTTATTTAGCAAGGCAGAGGGCAAAATGGGCTCTTTGAATTCTAAGGATAAAAAAAAGAAGGATTCAAAACGTCACCTTTCTGTTTATTGGGGGACCTGCTTTACCACATCAGTATACTGTGCCACCTGGAAAAACTAAGGGGGAACTTCAGTCTGTATATTTTCTTTATATTGAAAAAAGCACAATGTATGAAAACACATCTGATGCAGACATGAGGACAGTTTTTAAAGTAAATCCACACTATTTGTTGTTTCAAGTTAATTTAACACAGCTTAGAGAGCAGTAATGATGATCATTTTTCACTATCATCATTGGGTTTATCTTTTGCTGTTTAGCTAGTTTGTGTAAATGTTTGCATATGAGTAAAGAAAACAGCAGGACTTTAACGTGCCTATTATGAGGATTGGAGCTTGTGCTGCCTACTTGCAACAACAATTTGGAACACCTTGAAGATATTTTGTCTGCTTTTCGCCCCCAACATTCAATTCGTCCCTCTGTTTTTTTCTTATACAGCAGGGAGAGTGTAAATAGGTTTAACATGAACGCCTGGTATTCTGCAACCTAACGAAAGGGAAACACGGCCAATTTCATGACACACACTACTCCTGCGGGGAGAGAAACTTCTCCTTTGCCTCTGCTTGGAGCGAGGGAGAGAATCTGAAGGCCGAATAAAGAGGAAATCAGCTCAAACATTCTGTTCTTTTAACAGCAACTCCCCAAACAACTGGAAATACACTGCGCAAGATCCACTGATGAATGAGGTTTTGTTTGGAGGGCGCTTCAACACGCCAGCCTCCGCATTGTCAGCTTTTATTTTTCCAATCAGTTAATCTTTCCTGGATTATTTCAGCTTTTTCTGACTGTTTGGCCCAGAAGTGTCCAGCAACAACAGAATTCCTGGGAATACTGGGCTGTTAAAAATACGGTCATTCTTGAGAAAATCCGACCGTATCCTTATCAAAAGAAGTCCTTATTTACTAAAACTGCAGGGAAAAATAGTCAGAATCGAGTACTTCTTGAAAACAAAAACATAGGAAATAATCTCAGGCTTACAGTATTTTATAAAATACTAAACATGCTAGTGTATCTTCTATAGGTCTAGATCAAAGCAGAGCAAACTACACCGGCCAATACCAAACCTGTACAGAGAGTGTGATGGTGTGGAATGGCAGCTCCATCACTGCAAAAACAAGCCTTGTCATGACTGAAAACATTCTCAGTGCACAGAGATATTGAAAGGAGACTCTACAACCAGTGGTAATCCCATATCCTAACAGTCTGGGGCCAAAGTCCAGAATTTAGAAGAGAAGAAGCTGGAATGGCCTGCCTACATTCCTGTCCCTGTTGAACATTTACAGGATCAGTTTAGGCTGAGTGACCAACACAACTATGTTGGCTGACTTGAGACAATGTTAGGTGGATGACCTTCCACAGTGTTTGATTATTAGAAATGTTAAATGCTCAGTATGTCATGTTTCTTCAGACTTAAATCACCCAATCCAATAACTGACCCAAAACAAGCTGACTAATCTGTTTGGCTTTGGGAGAGAGAAGATTTGGGAGGTTCTGCTGCTCTTCCCAAAAAAGCATTTACCTTACAAATGAAAAAAAACGGGAGATAAAAAGGATTTATCCGGCACTTTGCAATTTGTTGCCAAGAAGCATTTTAAAAACAAATAAACAACTTTCTTCTTCTTCAATTTTACTCCAGTTTGGCCTAGTCTGAGTCATACTTGGACTTTAGTATCTCCAACACAAGATCTATCAGATTCAGCAAGTTCAGTCTCATGCAACATTTATTTTCGAGTTTTTTCAAATGATCACACCTGAAAGGGTTTTTTTTGTTAGTTTTTTTTTTACATTGACTGAATTTCTACTTCCTGGCAGTACTAGCAACATGATAGTAATGTTGGTTTCTTGGGGCTCAGTAGGTAAAAAAAATCCATAACAAGTTATCTTGTATAACCAGCCAGATTTGGAAATGACACCTGCTCTACAACAATACATTTACTTCCTTTGGCATTTCCTAAAATTTCTGTTCAGTAGCACGGCTCTGCCATAAAAGCCTGGGTTTGGTGCCGTTTTCTGCCCCCTAACTGCGCATGCACCACCATAATGATGTTGCAAAGAAATCTGTCTGTAGTACCAGTAAAGCTTTGACATTTTAATATTAGCAGACATATCACTGGTGTAGGTTCTTAGTCTACCTCGCGTTTCATGGTTCTGGATTTGGCAGTCTTTGGAGGTGTCATTAATCATCACTGTGTTTGTTCTAATCAGACCTGGCTTTCATGGAGAAATGTAAAAAAATGAATAATGCATAATACCACATGACAAAGTGAGGGAGCATGCGAGCCTTCTTGGAAGCAGTTAAAAGCCGTGTCCTAAAGACACATTTCTTTTAAGTTCAAAAAGACCCTAAAAACATTTGCTAATTTCTCCGTTTTTATACTCTGGCAGGGTGTGACAGCCGAGACTGGCCTTTACGTTTCTGCAGTGAGAGTTTGGCTTTTTAGTGCTCTTCACGTTCCGTCGCTTTTTGACTCAGATGGGTCTGCAGAGTCCAGCTCAATGTTGTTGTTGGCAGGGAAGTGAGACTGGGGCGAATTGGGAGAGAAGAGGAATGCTTTTGATGGAGAGCTCTTAACAGCAGGACATAGCATTGATGCACTGCAAGGTAGAGGTGTACGAGTGTGTGTATTTGCTGTGAAACAAGTATGTGTTTCTCACAAGTCTGGACAGCCAACAGACAAATCAGCCCTGCAGAGATCACTGTTTTCAAACTGTTGTAGTAACATTTACATCTATATTTCTACCTCTCACAGTTTATAAAGAAGACATAAAGGTTGTTCTTCTGCAGCATGATAACGGCTGCGCTCTGCTCAAATTAGCATACCTGAGTATTTGCAACATACACAATCATCTGATTGCCCTTTTAAAAAAATATTTAAAGCCTGAATCTGAATTATTATAATGCCTGATGCATGAGGCAGCATCATTATTCAGCGAAAACCTGCATTATTTTCTTCCTGTCCTCTTCCTTCTGTTGCATGAACATACACAGACTCAAACACACACTCCGTAGCCTTCCTGTTGCCTGAGGCAACAGAGGCAGAGTGATGGATGCACATTAAATTGTCTTCCTGAGGTGCACAAACACTTTCCCGTTCGGACTCATCACTTCCACCCGATCCAAAGGTCAACTGCTCGTTACTCCATCCTGACAGCTTACACTGAGCCTGAAGTTGGTATAATATTGAAGACATGTATAATGTGCTCACACACACAAACCTACATGCACGTAAAAGCTCAGGCTTTGCACTTGTCTCTTTCTTTCTCAAACACTCTCACACACACACACAAAAGAAAAATATACAACGGTGAGCAAAATTTGGAGGAATCTGCTGAGTGGCTGGTTTAGCAATCTGATCTCCCCGGCATCTCACACCATCAGCTTTCTGAGAGCGGCCACATTTACACACACATAAGTACGCAGAAAGGTGTAAACCTTTTCAAATCTCTTTTGATCTACTAGAATATCTGGTGTAAATTTTACTTTAGACCTTAAGGATTGATGTGATTTTTTTGCCCTTTTATATTCATGCTCTCCGTCCTTGTCTTTGCATCCTCTTTCTTTAAGCTCCTTACACTGCTGCAATCCTAATAACAGGTTCTATTGTTCCAGCTTTCTGTTCTTCTGCCCGCTGCACCTGTCAGCTTCTCACTCAATAGAACACCCTCCGCAAAGAATTAAGGAGCAAAAGCTGTCCTTTGGAAGAAACTCACCAAACAAGTTGGCCTGTTACAAAAACCACAGAAAAGCTTTAGATTCAAGATCTCCTTTAAGCCTCTTGAAGAAATACCAGCCCAAACATCACCGCGAAATCAAAGTAAAAATGACATCAAATTACCATTAATTATACTTTTCCTTTCAAACACAAGAATTGTTGTTTAAATGTCAGGCAAATGTTCTGAAGCTAGAGGGGTGAGATGTGAAATCTACAACCGATCTTTTCCTGTTGGGTTTCTACTCGGAAAGAGCAATAAATTTGTCAATGTGCTGGCCTGCGAAAGATATGAATCATTTTTAATGACATTCTCCACCCAAATGAAAACGGGAGAGATTTATGAAAGCAATTAGCTCATTTAACTGAAGTAGAAGGAAACCGTTAAAGAAAACCATGGTTCTACCTTGAAATCTTGTTTTATATTAATGTAGATGTGGGAAAATCTGAGCAGATTTCCTATTAAAAAAAATAAAAATCCAAACAACTCCCACTAACTATATACTCACTAAAAAGCTTCTCGATGAAACAGCTAAACACAACATTAAGCTTGTGTGTAGCTACTTGCGTCATATCCTATGAATTCCATCATAAAATGTTCAGTGGCGTAATTTCAAATCATGGGAAAACAGTAACATTTCTAAATGCTGTTTGTAGATGCACCGCAAGCTCAGCAAAGTGTACCTCTACCATGCTTCCTCTCCATCTTCACCAAGTCTGTTTCTGATTAAAAGGAGACAACAAAGAAACTCACTAATTCCATCTAAACGAAGGATGAGGCAAATAAACAGCATTGCTTTGCAAAGTGCCAAAAAGCAGCAAAGACAGCAGTAAAATGATGGATAGAAGATTCCAGAGCATAGGAAAAGAGGGGAATTAGGTTTTTTGGGAGAAAATTTTTTGTTTTGGAAAGTACCAAAAGCATGAGTTCAAACATACAACAATGTAGGAAGTTCATAAAGGTATTTATGAAAACCAGATTATGTACAGCATGTGTTACTGCGTTTTAAAATTCATGTGGTGAAAAACTGGCAACCCAGTATACTTCCAACGGGCACAAGTGGTGGGTCCCACATATTGAGAGGGGTTTTGAGGATTAATTCTTGGTTTTATGGGTCAGGGTGGAATTAGGTTATGGTTAGGTTTAAGCATCTAACTGGGATGATTGTGGTGAGTGTGAGGATCTATGGAACGCATTATGTCAATGGTGAAGTATCACAAACATGGAAAACAAGTTTTTCTGTGTGTCTCCGTAATGCAGTAGTCTCATTTTATAAAAACAGATGCAGGTATGCAGAAGGAGTTATAGTAAAGAAAAACTACAGCAGAGCAGTTTAGAAAAATCCACATCTACCTTGAAAATGTGGGGATTTACAGCTTTACTACAGACTGGACAGTGCTCTGACATTTTAATGACTAGCTCTCAAAGAAAACGTAACAGAATTCACTTTCACTTGTCTAACCTTGTCTGTCATTCACATCTGGATGTAGAAAAAAAGAGACGGAAAATGAGAGCTGACAGAGCAGAACACAACCTAAACAGTCCTTTAACAACTTGTTGAAAAGTGAGGACAAAAATCTATGTTTTACCTGTTTTTCTCCATCTTTTGAGACAAACTTAAAGTTTTCAGTTTAATTTTGGGATAAAGCCGATAATTGTTTGAAGCGTTTTTTCCCAGGATCTCTTACCTTACTTTTAACAAAATATCTCCACTGATAATATAAATGGAGCTGACTACAAGTTCATTATGTTTCCATGACCTCAAAATATGCCTATGTCTGACAATCAGCTTAAACAAGATGTTTAATACAAAGTAGCACAATACGAATTTAGGGATATATAATATAAAACCACATCACCAAACCTATGTCTCTATAATTATAACGATGTATGTAAGTTATTGATAATAGATACATCTATTAATAGAAACATCTATTAATAGAAGCCCAGCACCACTACCCCTGAAGACTGGACCCTGGAAACAAAACAGATAGCCAAGAAGAAAATGACTTCACATCATTGATTCTGCTTCCTCTTATTAGTCCAGATTGGACAACCTTAGCAAAAAACTCCTTATTTCTAGCTGTAAAACAAAGTAAATACATGACAAATTTTATCAGCACACTCGAGAAAACATGAGACTTAGCAAAGCTTTGCAAAATCAGGCACAAAGAAAAACCAGTTCATCATTTCATCCCAGCCCTAACACTAAACCGCCAAGGTGGTAAAAGTTACCACTTTGCTTTTTCAAATGCATGTATCTCTGTGAAAATAAAATCCCTATGGCTCTCATTTCATGAATTTTCCTAAAATGGTTCAAGGAGGCATGAGGTGAATATTGGTGAGTGTATGAAAAGAAGAAAAAGAGATATGATCATTTATACCTAATTCCGCCGGGGTGGTTACTCTTACCATCCCGCATTACAGCTACAGTACATTCAGCTGCCAGATTTTCCGCACCACTCCCGG
>JAVQJG010269677.1:0-28955 GCA_036024015.1 Craterocephalus amniculus
TACACAAGACCTTGGCTGTTACCAGTCATTGGAGATGTAAACAAAGGGGTGTTTATTACACTTCTGCAGTGACTCAGGGCCCTGCCTACAGAGCTGCTGTGGGAAGTTTTTCATAGCTATGTGGGGTGCCACGACTTGGCACACTATTTATGGCCACAGCGACAAGAGGACAGACATTTAGAAGATGAAGGAAGTGTTACAGCATGTATGAGGGATTCAATGCACACTTTTCTGCCACTTGTCCTTGATGCATATAGGTGCTTTTAAAAAGGTACCATTAGACAGTGGTTGAGGGGTCTCTTCATAAATGTTCCATGAATGATAACAAATCCACCCTTGGTTTCATAGGACCTTACATGCTGCTCAGTGTAAAGCCTTATCTTTCTTATCTGAGAGATAAACGCAACAAGTGTTAGTTTTATCACATGCTGTTGTCTTTGTGTTATGCTGTGTGTCACGTCCAACCGTTAAATCTTTGTGTTAATTTTATATCTTGAAGATCATGTAAACTAAATCCTGCCACTAAATCATCCTGTACTTTGGCTAACAAACTTGATTCTCATCATCAGGCCCAATTTTCAAATATCTCTTCAGATTTTACCTTTTATTTTTTTATCATTTTTAACACTTACACACACATTAAGGGACAGTAAGATCTTGTTTTTATCTGATGAGACAGATTGCATCATGTTCTGTTTGGAGACAAGAAAATGATCTTCCTGGAGCTTATAAACATTTTTATCAAATGCACAGGGCCTTTGGGTAAGCGGCCACATCATATCTCCTTTCTCTAAACCCATCCAATAGCTGGTAATGTCTCTGTGGCCAGAATGTTCGGAAGCATCAGCGCCACGGCAGCGTGGTTTTAGTCCATGCAGTGAAAACAATGGGCTGTGTACAGCAGCTTGCTCTACGGTCCGCTGGCTAATCTGTAGGATGAGCGCGAGTGCTGAGTCGATGCCTGTTTATGGGGGGGAGGAATTGAGGATTTGGATGGTTCGTACAACTGGCCCGTTGCCTGATCATGTGAACCGGGTGTTTACGTACTTTTATGGTGTTATCCTGCCTTCTTAAGAGGTGTTCCTCTTTATTTATTTTGGTGAGGCAAGAAAGGCAAGGTGTTATGATCCAGCTTGATGAGGGATAGTGAAGAATTTCATCCCCACCCTGTAGCCTATTTGCCCCTCCTCTATATTTGTAACCCAGCTCTGACGTACTGTACCTTTTCGGCTGCCAGTCCATGTTAGAGCTCACGTACAAACGGGGAGCGAGTTATATATCCCAGTCAAGGTCTACTAGCCCAGCACATACACAGGCGAGCATTAATTGCCATCTCATCACACAGCAATAAATAGAACTTTAGTCTACGGGTCTTTGACGGACAGTCTCAGGCTGTCCGTCTTATCAGGAAATAACCTTCCACATGTTCCCGTTATTGTTGCTGGTATGATTCCCGTCTGAAACTAAGGGTGGATAATTAACCTTATTGCTTTGTAAGTGAGGATCCAACGGGCTGAGCCAAAATACAAGAGGAGGGATGGTGCATTAACTCTGCTGTAGAGCCAGCGTTTATCAGGCTCTGGTGTATTGTCGAGAACAGCTATACTTCTCCTTTTTACTCGTTTGGTTTGAGTCACAAAACCTTCCTCCTCCTTAGGGAATGTTGGATTTGTCTTTTCCCCCCTTTCTGAACAGGATGTTAAGTTATTGGTTTATTGACACAAATGACAGTGGCTGTCTGTTATCAGAACACCCAGCCACTTGTATCCGGCCACGTTCAAAACAGAGACATTCTTTGACCTCATATGCAAACTTTGTTTTTATAGGTTGAAAAATGCACATTTAGTCTGTTCTCTTACACTAACTTAGTTTAATGATTTCCCAAAAACCTTAAGCTGAAGGTTTATTAAGTCTGATTTTACTTGTGGAAGTTTAAAAAAATTATATTTAAATAGAGGTGGGACTAGGATGTAGATGATGCCCAATTGAATAAAAACTGTTCTAATCTATTTGTACTTTCTTTAGGAATTTTTAAATCTTATCGATTTATGTGTTTTTATCTATTTGCTAGAGGAGGAGGGTCTTTCAGGGGTAAACAGCTAAGAGTAACACTTTGTTTTTTGGAAAACAGTTAATATCCACCAAAAACTATTTAATAAACATTTGTTTTGGATGGTAATTCTTCAGTGACGCAAACTTTTCCACCATCAGTTGGTTTTTGAAAAAAATCTTTTTAAATACAGCAAATTAGACAAATTTCCACAACCTGGAGAAAATGGGTGTCACCAGAGGGTGTTTGTGCAGTTGCCAGTTCTGCTTATAGAAATGACTTTGGGCTACTTACTTTCAAGCTGGCTTGCTTATTTTATTTTGTTTTAATATATTTTCATTTAATTTAAATTTATTTTAGTGTAATTTAATTGAATTATTTAACAGTTTTGATTAAAATTTTTCTTTATTTTTTTACATTTATGTATTTGTTGCTTGTTCTCTTATTACAAGCCTGTTGCCCATTCAGACCCACATGTGGTGATCATTTAAATACTGGATTTTGCATGAAAAACCTTTTGTCAAAATTAATGTCAAACATGAAACAAAAGCAATGAATAGAAACCAGAGAGCTCATAAAAATGCATTTAAAAATGCATTTATTATCCATTGAGCTGCCCAGCAGTAAAAAAATTCACTCCATGTGTTAAATTAAAATGAATTATTGATTATTATTGGTGTCGTAATTTTGATCTTTGATATATAAAACAAGATATAGTGTACATGAAACTGAAGCGGACCATTCTACATAAATCTGCTTCAGGTAGTTCATTTATTTTATTATACTTTATTAATCCAAGCTGGGGAATTCTGTCTCTTCATTTAACCCATCACATAAAAGTGGCCATTCCCACTTTAGGTAAATTTTACTTCTGTGGGCCTTTTACTACAGTTGGACTGTAAAGGTAGAAATTATTAGCACTTTCATACTATAATATTGCTACTTTTAAACTTCTGCGTGTTTCTTCTGGGCCGGACTGCTCTATGAAGTGATATTTTCAGCAGCTATGTTTACATGGACACATATTTAATCCATCTGATAGAAATTATTCTGATCAGAGATTCCAGCCGTTCACAATCGACGCTGGATAAAGTGATCCGATCCGTCGTGTGTTTATATAACATACAGATTTAATTCGATTCTAACACTTTGGACATGGACAGTGCATGTGCAAAGTGGAGGGTTTTCTTTTTTATTCTAAACCTTTTGATGGACAAAATGCTGAATAATCCTGAAGCTCTTTCAGTTTCCAACAACAACATCATCTCTGCTGCAGGCCAGTACTGTCTTTTTTAAAACTTGTTATGTCACGTAACCCCCACCTGGGTCAAGCATGCACAGAAACAACGTACACAGAGTCGGAAACACTTGCATAAGTGTTTACATGGTTATGTTTTCCTGCTGATTCGACCGTGAAAACGTTTAAACCGGATCAAGCTTGCTCCATGTAAACACAGCTACTGATTGACATGTATTGGACATGTACATGACATGTACTGATTGACACTTACAGTATAGATAAATGCGAGCTAAATGGGTTACATGCTTTTTCAGGACCTTGTTGCTTGTTTTTGGTGTCTTTTCATTGACCAGGTTCCTCTTTTTTTCCCCCCGTGGTCTGGCAACACGGGTGTGTGCTGTGTTGTACGTGGCTGTATTGTTGGTGCAGTGGTGGCTAAAAAAACAAAATATGATAAAAAAATACATTGTATTTGTAAAGCCCTTTACAAACATAAAAACCCTTTAAAAACATATCTTAAAGTACTACAGAGAATGAAGTTTCAGCTCATAAAAGTACACACAGTGCAAATAAAAACAACTGAAATTAATCCATATAGTGGGAGAGCGAGTAAATACATTCAGAACCAGATAAATGCACTACAGGTATGTTTTTGTGAATAAAAAGTTTTTAAAAGTCTGAATATTTTATAATATATCATGGAACATTTTATACAGATTGAATTGGCTCTTTAATGTTGGTTATATATAAAACAGCTGATCGGTCACATGAGTTAATTTGCTTCCTCGTGACTCACGCGAAGGTGCTTCCATGCTTCCATGCTTCCTCATGCGCATTAAATCGTTTAATCCTCATAAAATCTTTCAAACATGCCCGTGAACAGTTAATGAACGAAACGCATGAATTCATAGATTTTCTTTTTCTGTTTGGTTGAACAGGCTCCTGGGTAGAGTTGGAGATGAACAGAGCTCATCAAGCCCAGTCTTCCTCCACAGCCGGCCCTGGCCTGCTACCTCTGCCTCAGGTGGAGGAGGAGGAGGCCATAGTCGGGGGGTTGGAGCACGTCCCATCCTCTTCCTCCATCCACAACGGAGACATGGAGAAGATCCTGCTGGACGCCCAGCATGAGTCCAGCCGCAGCAACTCCTCCTGCGACAGGTAGCAAGCTGGATCCATTTAGTCATCCATATGATCTTTTTTAGCTCCGGTACAGCAGTTCTATGTCTCTGCTCCAAGTTTTCTTCCTTTTAACCCTTTGAGGTAAAAATGGTGACCTCCAGCAGAGAAAACTGAGATCTGTTTGTCCAAGTGGCTGTTAGCCTGGATTTGACAGTGACTCTCCATCTGGCATTAAGAGCTCACAAAGCAGTGGGGGCTAGGATCTGGGAAGAAAGATTATTTGGGAATCCCTTGGTTTGAGTCCTGATCCACAATCTGAAACGCATTTCTTTCCACGGATGCAGTTGTGAAGATAGAAAGTATATCCTCCTCCAGTTGTAAGGTTTCAGATATCGGGATGTAATAAAACTGACCTTGTCTTTTTCAGCTTATAAAACTAAATGCAACCTTAGCTGGACATGAGACAAAAACACAGGAGCAGTGTGTGCAAACCTAAGTGCACCCCTTGGTTTTGCAGAATTTTGCAGAATTTGCAGAATTTTGCAGAATCTCATGTTGTTGTGATCTCTTCTGTTCAGTGTTGCTTCATTCCATTGAGGTTTGCAGGAGCTTGTTTGTACGAAGTGTCCTGAAGTTCAGACCATAACATCCCAGTCTGTTTGAGGTCTGGGCTCTGACTGGATCAGCAAAGTATTTTCATTTTTCTGTCTTTCTGGTGAAGATTTGCTGCTGTGTGTTAGATCTTTGTCCTGCTAAGGGATGTCATGATCATAGGTTTTACTGTTAAGAGAAATAATCACGGTTATTCTGATTATTATGTATTGATTAATTTCACCACATTATAGATATGTAAAATCACATAAACACAGCTCATATATCACTAAGCTTAATTATTTTTATGACATAATTTTAGTACCTAGTAGTCTAATTTCAACAAAACGAACTCTGCTGTGTCAACAATAAATAAATATTACATATAAATTCTGAATTTGCCTGAGTGAAAAACCGATGGAAAAGGCTACAGGACCTCTGCCTTCGACTCTCGAGGGTTCTATCTGTAAGCCAATCCTCCAATATAACCATTTGCTATTATTAAATGTGGCGGTTGATACAATGATTAATTGTGAAATGAAGTAGTTGTGACATCTTTAGTCCTGTTGCATGACCCAGTTTTAGCCTAGCTTCAGCTGTCACATAGATGGCTTCACATTAAACTTTAACCGAAACCCGGGATCCAAAATCCTGGCCCTCGAATGCAGCGTCCTGCAGCTTTTATTTTTCTGCTGCAACTCGCTGAATTTAAATGTAGGATGGTGGCTCTGGAGGATCAGGATTATGGGTTCCAAGGCCGAAACTCTAGAGGAGTTCATGATTGGTAACGACAGCAAGCTGTAGCTACAAAACAAACCCAAATCATCACTCTGCCACCAGCATGCTTGACAGTTGTTGCAAGGCGTTTCTGCTGATTTATAGTCATGTGCATGAAGACCAATGACATTTTTCCTTTTGTGATTTGTTAAGATGTAACTTTACAAACTGTGGTACCATGATGTTTTAGAGAGAAGAGACTTTCTTCTGTAACCAAACAAGACTTACTTGTTCAGCCTATTACAACACTTCTTTAAGGCCTTTTTCACATTGCCCAACTTCAATCTTTTACTTCACATATGACTCATGTCTGATTATTTTATGACTGTCCGAACAGCACAAATCCAACCTGGGCCACTTTCATATGTAGGCCTAAATTAGATACATATCTGATGTCTTTCAAAGTGTCCTGAGTCTGAATGTTAGTGTCACATTTCATCATTAAAGTGAGAAATGTCACAATTAGTAAGATCCAGTGTAAACAATAATGGATCAAACTATAATCTGTTATAATTTTTTCAGCTTTGATTTTGTAACAACTTCAAAATAGTTACAAATAAGTTAGCAGGTGTAGGATCCATATTTACCTCTGCGAACATCATGCTGAGAGTGACGTCCAGTCTACTCATGCTGTTCATCTCAGAGACACAGACGGCGGCCACCACTGCAGCAACAGTGTTTTCCCTACATAATGCTTTTTGGCTTTGTTTTTAATCAAACACGTAACGGTGCAGAGTCATACGTCAGGTGCTGACGGACATCAAGCTTAGAAATGTCTTCATTGGATTTTGGTTGATTTTTATCCTGAGAAGAATCCAGATTTTGATCCCCTCTCGGCTGTCCTTCATGCAATCTGCTGTTTACAAAACAAGAAAACACGCTTAAGACACGTGCTGTGAGCAGTTATGTCACAATCAGCTGTGTTTTTGTTTTTAGCTAAACCTCCAAAGACACAACTAGAAAACAAAAATATACACTATTTAAGAAGGGGCTTCTGTGATGTTTAGTCAGCTGTGGATCGGAGGTGGCCGCTCCTCCAGATTTGATAAAGTTTCCAAAAATAGAACGACAAAGCCGCCTCCCATTTAATTCAATGTGTTAGAGAAGTCCTGACCCTTCTTCCTGTTGCGACATCGTCTTTTCCAATATAAGCTCCAAGACTGCGATAAAACTCATCTTATCAGCCGGCTGAGTTGGCAGAAATCAGTGAGTCACCTGAGGAAGATTTTAGTGTTTATGCCAAAAACATTGTGTAAGCAAGAACACAAATACCGACATAACACAGCCCACCGCCTTCAGAGCAATGCACGTCATGTGGCTCTAAGTTAATGAAGAAATGTTTTTTATGCATCCATCAAGGAGAAACTGGCCTTTCTTATGAAATGTGGACTGAAGTGTGAGGACAGGAGCGGCTGGGCTTTACTGTAAGAACACGTCTGGTCAAACATTAAACTTCAGCTGACACCTGCAAGCATTAATAAATAACAATGAGAGCAAGAATTTAAGCTGGAAGCTGCTTTTCCATCATCAAGTGTTCTTATTTTGCTTGGTCTTTAAAATGTCAGAAATTATAATGGTTTTAAAGGTTTTTTCAAAATACATTTAATGAGATTTTTAATGTTTGATATAGACACTCTGGCAACAGGAATGCAGAAAAGAAGCGAATCAATCTTCCCTAAATCTCTACTTTCTTCCTGCCTGACAAGGTTATAAATCTCAGTACGAATTATTTTAGTCCAGTATAGTTCAGCCATATTTCAGGAGTAAGTGCTTTGCTAAGGAAGCCAACGGATGGCACCAGATCTTCTCGTTTGATACAATTCTCATGGCCGGCATGCTTAGGGTGGAGGGGGACGAAAACTTTATTTTAACTTGCATATAATGTGTTCACAAGGCTGTAAGAGGAAAATGTAAAGAAATAGTGATTTTTCTTTTTCTTTTATTCTACTGTGACACAAAGAAGACAAATGATAAATAAGGATTTTGTTTTCCATGCAGTAACAGTTTACAGCTCAACAATGCGTCAGCCGGCAAATACAGACGTTACAATTTTATACAACTGAGACTTGAACAAGTAATTTACAGGAAATAAACTGAGTGCTGAGCTGCTTTAAACACAAACCCACAGCCTGAGCCACTCAGGCTGTTTGTAAAGTGGCTCATCAGAGAGAGGCAGCTGTTCATGCAGCTGATGTTTCGTGTCTTTCACCTCCAGCAGATGACTAATGACGCCTGTTTTAATTTTGCTCTGAAAGCCGGAGTTCATCTCTGCGGCTAAGCCGGATGGTAACGCTCCCAGCAAGGCTTCAGCATTTCCCTCGTTTCACTGGGAGGAATTTTCTCACCCTCTGCTCCTATTCACTCAGATAGCAAAGAGCATGAAGCACACATGGGCCTGATATCAGCTAATCCCCCTGTGAACAACATAACACGACAGGCAGCTTTCAAGTTTCAGTGAAGTGAACTTCTTATGGAAAGATTTGAACCATTGCAGCCAGAAATCTAAGTGCTTTTACATTTTAAAAAAAATCTGAGATCTCAAATAATCACGATTATCTTTTTCCCCATAATCGTGAATTAAAAAAGATTAAATTTGTCCACTACAGCTGTCCGAAAGCGTCCCGATAAAGTGATATTTTCTGTAATAACTAATTACAGAGCTGTAAACTTGTTCTGCTGTCAGTTTATTAACTAGTGATAACCTGCACCTACAGCTTATTTATAGTTTTAGTGTAGAAGTGTAGTGTGGGGGCCTTTGGACTGGGTGTAAAGTTGTTGATCTTTCAGTTGTTGCAGTTAGAAATGAACAAAATAAACAACATTTTTATTGGCTTAAGTCATTATTTTGGGTGATCATAAAGTTTCCGGGTTTGTCTTTGAATCCGCAGCCCCCCACGACCCCCCTCCCCCCAGGATGAAGGGCAGATCATCTTCGATGTGGACGTGACCAGCAGGAGAGACAGTCAAGTAAGGGCTTGTGCGTCTGTTCAGCTTCTCCATTAGCCTGTTGCCATGGCAGCCTCCATCACTGGCTCTGCATTACTGTGTGTGAACATGAAACACACAACTGCCTGTAGTTTCTATGGAAACGGCTGCCACACTAAGAGTGGATTTTAACATTTCTGAATATGCAGAACGCATCCGCCTGTCCTGACAAAGTTCACACAGGCAGCTTGTGTGTTTTTTTTAAGTGTGCATTTTGTTTCATCAGTCCGAAGACGACGTCTTGGACAAGGCGAGGGACATGGACATCTTGATGAAGGACGCAGATTGGGTTGCTGACTGGTCCAGTCGACCGGAAAACATTCCCCCAAAGTAAGTCTCAGCTCGGTAAACATCAGCCTTCTGCGTCCATGGCAACCGACTGCCAGTCAGCTTCTTGTTTGTCCAGAGAAAGTGATTTGTGGTTGTGAGAGTGTGTGAATGTAGGAGAAACGGAGCCAGCAGCAGTAAAACGTTGGAAAACTGTTTATGTGAAGGGACGCATGAAATTAGTGGCGTCTTTGTCAACAAGGTTAGCATCACGGCTAACAGTTGTTTTCAGTGTTTATAGTTTACCTGATTATTTGTTCGTCACAGATCTGCAAACGTAATGTTCTCCCATGGTAGTACTTGAGTGTATTTATTATACTGTATAGAGTCTATTAATATTAGGGTCTTTGTTATATATTTTATTTTCAGTGTAATTACTGATAGTATAATTGAAGATTTAAATGTGAAAAATGAAGAATTTTGAATCTAATAAAAGTTGTATGTTTGCAGGGAATTTCATTTCCGTCACCCCCGACGTTCGGTAACGCTCAGCATGAGGAAGACCGGGGCCATGAAGAAAGGAGGCATCTTCTCTGCTGAGTTTCTTAAAGTCTTCATCCCCTCGCTGCTGCTATCGCACATCCTCGCCCTGGGGCTCGGGTAAGAGTCCGACCACACAAAAAACAGCAGAACTCACAAATGAAATAGGCTGAACTCATGTTTTGTTTTGTTTTGTTTTATTTTATTTTATTTTATATAATTTTATCTAATTATTTTTGTTTTGTTTTATTTTATTTTATGTTGTCTGATTTTTATTTTATTTCATCTGATTCTTATTTTAATTTCATTTTATCTAATTTTATCGCATTTTATCTTATTTTATCTGTCTCATTTCCCAACATATATGAACTTTAATGTTTTTCAGTATTATTGCTCAGTAGCATCTTAGATTTAAAAGAGAAAAATCAGATGAATACATGGTCAAATATCTATAGTGATATGATCTGGTATTATTTTCCTTTCTGTTGCACAGCAGTAACATGAATCTGTATGTACACATTTTTTTGTCCTACTTCTCCGTAACCAGACGTCAGTGTAAAGTTTTTGTGGACAAAGTTGTTTAGGTTCACATATCATCTAGCTTGCAGAGTTTCAAAACCAACTTGATTAAGAAAAATATGAAAGATGTTCATGGGATTGTTTAGAGACTGGGCTACAGCTGGCCTATAAAACGTCTGTTTCCAAGTAAACACAGCATTTACTGGCATCTGTACTTCTTTAGGTTCAGCTGTGCTGCGCCTGGATCGTCCACTTATTCCGGGGTTTTGACAGCTTTTAAATATCCTTGTATGATTTGTATACATTTCATTCAGAAAGGCTCAAAGAACTGATGGGCAGCTGATACTCTTTAATCATTCGCCCTTTTTAGATAAGAAATTTAATAAAATGAAAGTGATTCATTAGATATTAATTCATATCACAGCCTGCTGAGTTTACTTAAAGTTTAGGCTGGATGATAAAAAGGTCACACACCTCCAGCTGATCCATTCATACAGGAAACACTCATTTTATTTATTTATTTATTTATTTTTTGTTGTAATTCTAAATATAGTTTAAGCTACTAGGAGGTAAGAACACCAAATAAACTTAGATTAACCTCCCCAGCTAAAGAGATACTTAGATGTGTACATAAAAGGCGTTTTCTTTCTTTCTGACCCTTCCCCCACAACTCACATCAAATCAGCAGATATTTGACTGAATAAGCACATAAAGGAGGCTTGTTGAGTCACATGAGTGCTTTTGTAGCTAAAGCTCAGCCTTTTAGACCTTCTTGGAGTAACTCATGAAAATGACAGCAGTTGAAGCTGCTCTGGCAGACAGGAGGACGAGCTTGCGATGTGCACTCCAAATGTGTGGGCTGCAAATTAATGAGGATGTAAATATGGAAAATATGATGCTGCTTATGTAATGTGTGATGTGAACTCACATGAATATAGGAAAACAAAAAGGTCAGTTCAGGATATAAAGAAACCAAAGGTTATTTTTTCCTTACTGATCAAATTTCACTGTTTTACTTTTTTTTTGTCACCGTGGCAGATGCTTCCACAAAATATAACTTTGGTTCTATAAGGGACTTGATGAAGAGGTCATATGAACGTTATATGAATTTAAATTTATCGTGTATGTTACTTATCTTCATAAGATGCTGGCAAATCTAAAGGATTCACTTTGAAAAGTCCTTAAATTTGACTTAAAGAGAGAACAACACTGCAGCCCCTCATAGTGTTCATTATAGAGAAGATGTGATTACATTCAGACTGCAGCCATGCATTGTGTAATGTTAAGAAAGTGACCCAAACTTAAACACTTTGACATATTTACTTTTTAAACTGAATGATTTAGTTGTAAAACAAGATTCTTGTTTCTTAATGTACAAATAAATGTGAATATCCTGGATATCGGCCACTTACCAGCTGACTTATTCCTAACAAAGAGGATTCACATTAATGAGCTTAATGTTGATTAGAAATTATTTTAAACGGCTTCTGGAGCTCTTGGCTGCACATCCGAATGCATGAAATGTGTGTTAACATATTAGCTGAGCCGATCCAGATGTAACTTCTAGCGGCACTAAGTCACCATATAGTGGTCTGTTTTGTAAATATGTGGACGATTCAAGCAGCTATGGGTTTGTTTTCTTTTCCATGTCAGAACTGATGCGGTCACATGACTGCCGTCTAACTCAGAGCCTGCAGAAGTTGTGTCGTCATTATTGCTTTGATAAAATGTTTGATAGAGGAAGAAAAACATTTTTCTCCTCATTTCAACCTGTAAATGAAGCTTGTGACGGCTGAATAACAACAGGTTTCAGTTTTTGACAATGATGCTCCAGTGTCGCATAAAGGCCAGCAGGGGGAGCTGTAAGCTGCAGACACGAGCGTCAGCCTCACCGATGATGCTGGTTTCTGCAGAGCAGCTGCTGCCTGCGACACTCCCAGCTGATAAGTGTCGCTGAACATGAGGAAGTGTGAGAGAAGCCCGACTCTTAGGTCTGTTAACCTTACTGTTAGTTTTAGATGATTTTACTGTGTGGAGAAGGAAGTGTCTCCTCATCTCACAGCTGCAGATGTGAGCCGTTTTCACCCTGTTTTCCTCCTCTCAGCGTCTACATTGGGAAGAGGCTGACCACGCCCCCCGCCAGCTCCTTCTGAACCTGAACCCGAAGAAAAAGTGCCTGAGAAGTGGCTGCTGGAGAACGTTTTGCTGTCGTGAGAAGAATGCCCTCCTCCTCCTCCTCCTCCCTCCATCCCGCCTGCTCCTGTTTCCCTTCCCCGACCCTGAGATATGACATGTTCTCATCTGTCTGCTCCTTCATCTCCCCCACGTTTCCCCCGATCAGCTGTAGATCCGCCCCCTTCTCCTCCTCTCACTCATTTCTATGAGCTTTTCAAGAATGAATAAGGACATATTCCCCTATTCCCAGTAATTCGGTTTAAAATTTCTACTGGGTGGGTTTACAGGGAGGGTTGCAGCGTCAAACCAAACTCCTCTGCTATGTCTTTTTTTTAATATTTGGGTGCCCTTTGATCACGTGACAACAGGAAAGGACTGTTTTAGTGCTGACCACAGATTGTGCCACCTGCACCAGTAGCCCTGCACTCGATCTCCGGAAAAGGGTTCCACCAAATTCAGAGCCGGCTACGCAGACTGAAAATGTGATTATGCCTTTTTTTTTTCTATTTTTACAGAAAAAAAGTAGCCATTCTTGTTCCTTTTTTCCTTTTGAATTATATAATTATTTTTATTTATTAAGTTTTAAAGATGAGAAAGTTCCCAGAGTGGCCAAAAAAAACCAGGAGCATCAGTCTGCCACCAGAGATTTATGTTTTTTTTTTTTGTTTCTTTTTTTTCTCCCCAAAGTATCTGTGAGAAAAAGTATAAAAATTCATGATGCTTTTTGTTTTGTACAGAAGATGAGCTGGTCAGACCTTGGTTTGACCGGTCGGTGTGTTCCACATGGGCCGGGTGCCTCAGAGGGGGATAGTAAATGTTTGTTTTGCATCTCATGAAGAAATAATGGCTAAATTATTTTAAAGGATAACATTTTCTTTAACGATTAAACTCAGATATTAGAGACGTTATTCAGAATCGAACGATCCAGCGTAGCTTGTCCTGCACTCCAACACACGTTTGCCAAAATGCCAAGAAAAAACAAGCAGATCCTCGACGATGCTGCAGAGGAAGGGATGTTTCTGAGAAGATGCTTTTCTGCAACATCCAGTGCCACAGTTTGATTAGACTTCAGCTTTCATGGTGAGTCTGCAGCCAGATCCCAGTCTGTAAAGTTTCCCATGTGGGTGGAGAAGTAAATAATAGCAAGACATATTGTGTGCTGTGAAATCTGAGCTTGCACGATGTGGATCTGTCCTGCACACCTGCAGCGGCAAGTATTTTTAGTTATTTAGTAAATGAACTCAACATTTTTCATTGTTTTTTATTTTTCTGGTTCTGTTTTTCTGCCTGCAGAGCTCTCAGGTTTGACCTGTTGAAATATAAGTGCACACGAAAAGAACAGAGAAAAGCCTCAGCCACTGAGGTAGCAGTAAGATTAGCCTCTTCCTGAAAGACTCGACAGACTCGCGCTTGCTGCAGCCCCCGTGCTTCTGCCCGTGTTTGTACATGCAGCTTTTTCTAAGTGGTATTATGGATCATTTCTTCCTGTGTAGTTTGTTTTAATTGTTTTCTTTTCTCTTGATGTCGGAGTAAGATTGTGAGTTTAACACAGATTGTGAGGGGAAAAAAGCAGGAGAAGCACAGCCCTGCTATATTTGATGGCAGGGCCTGATGATAGAAGGTGTGGAAATTAATTTCCAGTCAGACTGTGATGGTCTAACAGTCGCTATTGTATTAATGCATTTGCTTTGATTATTTCCCACTACATTGAAAAAACCTTTTGTCATTAAAGATGACCTGAATGAAGCTCTGCCGTGTGCGCCTGTTTAATCTTCGGGATCTTTTATGGTTTTAATCAATCTTTATCGTCTTAACAGCTCATCAGTTGTTTTACATCTTCATTTCCTCCTCTGCAATATTTCATGAAGTAGTTGTAAAGCAGACGTAACAAGCAGGGATGTTCAATATTGGCTTGTTTTTTTTTACCGATATCTGATATTGTCCAACAACTCATAATCCTGCGTGATGCGTTCGATCTAAGACAGGACATATGTGATGTTTGTCACCTGGAATGATTCAGTTTGTATTTTCTATTGAGGCGGACCCCACATGTATCAGTAAATATAGGAAACAAAAATACAAACAGAAATATCTCATATTTTGACATTTTCAGTGAGAGAAGTAGCTGAACTGTTGGATGTGTGATATGTGCATGTTGTGGAAAAGTTGTTACAGAACAAAAACAATCTAGATAATTTACGATATGACATTTTTATGTCAATATAAAGTCCAGTATTATTGGACATCTATAGTAATGATGTAAGAAAAGTGATCTGATCTCAAAATGAAATCAATCACGCCTCAAATGAACACTAACATCATACTGTCATTATAAACTGAAAGGGAAAAAAGCTGCAAAAGGTAAAACTGTAGCTTCACTACAATCGAAGTAGAGATTTGGGTCTTTCTGGTTTTTTTTATTTTATTTCCTGCAGCTGTTTCAGCCTTTGCCCGTTGTTTTTGGCTGCAGTTCACAGCAGCAGAAGCTCTGTGAATTTGGTGAGTAATCGCTCAGAACTCCAGTTTCTCAGGAAATCTGGCGAGAAATCCCTCTAAGCTCTGCCTGGTTGCATGAAGAAGTTCAGAAAAGGAGAGGTTATGGGACTGATGCTGTGTTTTATGAATAGCATTAAACAAATTCCCTGGAGAGAAGATTCGTCCATGCATAGGCTGAAGCAGGAGCCCCATTGGTCCAGGTTTTATAACGCCTTGAGTTCGCTCTGAGTGTGGCGGAGAATCTGTGGAGTGAAGAAGCACTGCACTCCAGTGGCAGAAACTCTGCACTTCTCTCTTCACTGCTGCCTCCTTTTACCAGCCTTTCACTCGGTAAACCAGATAAATGATGTGTTTATGCCCAGTGAAGCATCTTTAACTTTTTCTAACTTAATCCAAGCGAATCAACAGTTATAATCCGGCTCTGAGCAACTCTCATGTGTCTGCTTCTCTCTCCACTCTTCCTCTCCTCCATTTTCCTTATATGGGACCTCAGCACACCTGTAACCAGCCAATCCCAATGCTCTGAGAGCCGTAGCTCCTCCCACTGCAGCGGATGGCGTTACTATGGGTTACAGGGTGGTGGCCAGCTCCATCTCCATCTCTCCTGCCTCTGTCAGAAAACACAGCAGGACATAAAGACGGGGAAACAGAGGAAGCAGTTTTCTCTTAGAAATACTGAAAGAATTCAACTTTCTTTGCTTTTATTGTCTTTGTTTGTCTACCCCCCCCCCCTTTTTTTTTAAACATCCTACTTAAACATCGGGTGAAAAGTATCTGTGATGCCTGAACTGATGCACAGTGAGATGAGATTGAATTTACTTGTGTTTTTTTCTCCATGCAAGTGTGAGACAATGATGACAATGTTATGGGAAAAATAAAAAACTGTGAGAACTTCTCTGCTGAAAGGGGGCGCTGCTTCCAGGCAAAGACAAAGACTCTTTCTACTCAAGTTGCACTGAGCTCAGTGCACCAAAGAAATCATGATGCAGCTTTATGCACGGCGGCCCTGCTGTACAAATTACAGTATCAGTACAAAACATGACTGAACACACAACAACACAAAAACCCAGCAAGAAAAACACAACAGTAGTTTCAGAAACATGAAGAATATCAAGTTTTTTGACAATTTTAGAAACAATACTGCAATAAAAGATGTTTCTCAAAACAAAATGACAAAACAAAGAAACACATCATCACAAAACATAAGATACTCAAAATATGACATGAAATGAAAAATACTTAATTAATCCCATAGGGAAATTCAATATTGTAGTAGTAGTTTTGTTAAAGAATATTTTTTTTAAACATTAAAGAAATAGTGAAAACATCTTAACACAAAGTGTACACTTGCAGAGAAGATTACATGAAATCATGCATGAACATAAAAAAGGACAATAGGCTAAAAAAAACATGATGGGAAGAAAAAAGCAAAGCCACATAGGTGGGATGAAAGAAAGGAAATTTGTAAGGATATTATTAGGTTAGTTTAAAAAAACAACTGTTTTACTACTAATGATAATAATTGTGATCATCATGATGATAAAAGCAGTAGGCTGGAGTCAGACTGAAGTGGATGCTCTGTCTTCCAGGAGGCAAGAGTTCAGCCCAGATATGCGGAAGAAGATAGATTGGATGTAAAAGGTGTGCCCGCTAAGTTGAAAATGTTTTAAATATTTTAAATCCAAATCAGATTTATTGCTAAGTAATTTTCATTACAAGGAATTTGTTTTGATTTATCAGTGCATAGCAGATTTTAATGTCCCCATCCTTTATTCCCACTGGGACCCCAAGTAAAAGTTCGTGTTTTCAGGTTCCAGCTAAACAAAACATCCAAATGAGCTGATTCTTCTAAACTCGTCTTGTAAACTTTTTTCCCTGAGTTTTAAAAAGCAGTCAAATACTTTGTGAGTAATTATTCGTATTTTCCACCTCACTACTGTATTTGGTAGTTAAAATACTGATGATAATGATAATAACTTTGAGCCGATAATGGAGCCAGATTAAAATGATTCATTCAGTAAAGTAGCAGCTGTTACTCAGGAAACCACAAAGTTGCATTTAGTGACATGATTGCATGAAGGTTTACATGGAGCTGCAGACAGAAGATGAGGAATGATGGATACGAAGCTGCAGCGTGTTTCCAGCGCCTTCTGCTGACCTCGCTGCTTGTCCTACATCTGCTCTGGATGCCAGGCCGTGCCCTTTCCTGCACACAGACCACACACTCCCTCTGTTTGTCGGGCACGCCGCCAACTCTCTCCTCTAATTATCAAACTCGTTCCCCTGTCTCTGCTCTGAGTCTTTGTGCTGTCTTGTGGGACAACAATTCAGCAAAAGAGGGTGGTGGACAAAGTGTCAGCACAGTCTGAGCCTGTCAACATTTTTTACTTTGTCTCCTGTGGAGTCGACCACCCACCCTCACCATCACACACACACGCACACACACACACACACACATACACACCCTCCTGGTTCTCTGGGAGAAGCGACGGTAGCAGCAAAGCCATTTACAACCCATCACGTTGTTATGGAAACTAGGCCGACACGGACTCGGTGCTAAAATGTTTTCCACGGCCTCCCGCTGGAAAAGCTTGTGGCTGTTTAAAGCGAATCAGGCGTCAGCGTTTTAGAGTAGTGGATGTTTATTGATCCGCCTGCAGCGCTGATCCCTTAAACCTGACGGGGAAGCTAACCTGCTAACTTATCACCGCTGAGTGGGGGTGGGGGGGCAGGTCTGACAAAGTGGGGGATTCCACTCCATTTATCACGCGATCAGCAAAGATAAGAGAAGAAAATAAAACATGTAAAACAATTCATTGCATTTCTTTAGAGTGATAAGAGTTGGTATCAGTACTCGGTATCGGCAAGTACTCAGATTCCAATATCGGTATGGTATCGGTTTGGAAAAAAGTGGTATCGTTGCATTCCAAGTCCAAATGATACTCATTATACTCAGATCCATAGCAACACATTTAATTCTGTTTATTTAAAACTGTTTTCCTTAAATATTTATTAGGTGTAACTCATATGTTTCAGGAGCAAAAGGGAGAAAACTCATCACGACTTTGTAGGGTATCAGCCGATTAATGATGTCACGGGACCAAAGCATTCAGAGGGGAAGAGTTTTGTGTTGTGTTGCAGGACTTGTTTGATTTTCTCTGATTTTACTAGATATATGAAAAGATGCCAATAAGTCTGAGCTTTTTAAGAGGATTCTTCCAGGTTACAGAGGGTAATTATGGGATATCTACTAAAGTGTACACCTATCTGCAGAGTGGAAGGTCCTGAGGCCAGCCATCTTTGGTTAATCATGGAAGTGTATTTAAGGCAGGGCTTTTGTGTAGTCAGGCCAGGTTAATGCAGCAGTGTGTGTGTTAATCTAATTTTGTTGTTGGATTTCACTTATGTTTAGTTGGTAAAAGTTACAACTTAAGTTGCAGTGTTTTCATTCGATGTTCCCGTTCTGTTGCAACACGCACCCTGTGAAAATAAATGGTCAACTTCTAGAAGACTTCTGTCCACTGCCTTCATTTAACCATTCTGGACACACAACCCACAACAGCAGGATATAGTTGTCATGGAAATTTTAACTCAATTGTTTAATTTCTTGTCGATAAAAATATCCAATCAGCAGATCACATGGCAGCAACTCACTGCATTTAGTCGGTGAAGATGACTGAGTCTGAGGTTCAATCTGAGAATCACAACGAGAAAGAAAGGGGATTTAAGATACTTTTGATTGTGGCAGCAGCAGCTCAATGAATGAATGCAACTATGTTATGCGAAATATTTCATTCATTTCAGCTTTATTTGTGTAACATCTTCACATCAAAGTCATGTCAGGGCACTTTACAGACATGATCAACTCAGACAAACATGGTGAAGCAAAAAGTGGCTGATTAATTCGTATCTGTCGCAGATGTAACTCATGTAATGTTCACATGTGGGCTAATAGGCAGATGAATGCAGCATCTACTGTATGTGCAGCAGAATTAAACCCTAAATTAGGCGTGATCCAAGATGAGCTGAACATTGACCCGTCTGAACGGCAGTGAGCCGGCACACCAGATGAATTAAAACCTTGTAGGCGGAGACAGTGTGAAGCTAAAAACTGTCTAGAGTGCAGAGAAAACACTGCATAAGCAAAAGTTTGCAGAGCGGGGTTAAACGGGTCGATATCGGGGGAAAGGACACAGCTGGATGAATAAGTATGAGAGATTCTGGACATTTTCAGTGGTGGATCTTTTAAGTTAAATAATTAGATGAGAGGCTTAATAACAATGGTTAAAAACAAAGATGTGTTGTGTTCGCCGAGATGCTGGAACATGTTTACAGGATGGAAACTGAAGATTTTAGTTCAAACCAATCAAGACAAGTTCACTTGGAAACATTACTTAGAGATTCTCGACCATGTTGTCATCGCACAGTTGCTGCAGGTCAGTTTCTGAAGCACTCAGACCAACAGCCATGACTTGCTGCCCTGTGATTGGCTGATTAGCATTTTATGTTAACCAGCATTAGAACAGCTCTAACTTATAAAATAGCCAGTATGTTCAGTTTTGCATTACAGGTCTGCATTTGTTTCCAAGAGACCTGGGACAGAGTAAAGTTAGAGAAATTTTGAACAAAATAAAGTAATTTCCTGCCAGTGATGTAATCAGGTGATTGCAATCATGATTTATAACAATAATATTTATAGAAGCCCGAATCTCTGTGGATCATCGGTTTCTCTGCAAACGTTTGGAAAAATCATGCAAGTGTATGAAAATGATAGGATTCAAAATTTTGTCTCTCTACATATTATATATACATTATATTCAAACAGTCTGGAGGAATTTCCATCCATGAATACAAGCAGATGAACCTCACCATGACATTCTGATCATCCGTAGCTGATATAAATGTAAAGGAGACAGAAAACGTCTCATAAACATTATTATGGAGCAGAACAGATCATTTAAAATCTGGTTAATCTTGTCCAGAGGTCATCACAGAGATTCATGCGTAAATGAAAACCTCCTCATGTCTGGAAAAGTTTTGCCCGCTGACGAATCAAAACATGTTTTTGATAGTTGATGTAATTTCTATCTTTACCACTAGATGTCGGTAATTCTTATGTACTCTACCTTTAATGCAGAAAAAACCCAGAGAATTTACAGCAACATCTGGGGCATATAAGCTTGCATTATATGAAACATCCATGTTTCAAACAGACCATGTAAAACCACACCCTGCACACATCACAGAGGCATGGCTGAGGAGGAAAAGGATACACGTAATCTCTGCACGCAAAGCAAAACTGGTTGTATATAAAGACAAAAATATGTCTATGAGATAAAACATGTTCAACCTGTTTGCAATACAATTAAGTCACATTAAATATAAAACTATCTGTATTCTTTGTAAGGCTTGCTAAAGGTGTTTTTTTGCTGTTTCCAATTTCAGAGTCTTTTGTTTTCATTTTGTTATTTACAGTAAATGCACCAACCTCATCTAAAGTTCAGTGTGTCATACCTCTGCCCTGCGAGGAGACATGTGAGATTCCCAATAGAGATCGATGCGGCATCATTCTGACGCCCGACCAGCTCACTGTGCACTTCTACTATAATCTTCCCAGCAAACATGATTACATGTGTAAGCCAAGAGCATCAAAGAGACTAAAAGCTGTAACATGACTTTAAGGTTTTCAGAAACAATCATATCAATGCTTTGGAGTTCAGAAATTAGTTGCTACTGGTTACCAGGTTGTGGAAAAATCTCTGGTCCCTCATCCTGTGTGACTCACCTTGTTTATTCAACTGTAAGTGGTTGATGAGCGCTGCAGAGCTGAAGAGGGATGTTTTCACATCAGATGCACAACCCTGACCAATAAATCCTGAAAACCAATGATTATGTTTATTCAAGGCCCTGAAATAAAGTAATAGAAGTAACTGTAATCACTCGCAGTACTTAGACTGTTAATCTATTCTGAAAGCATACTGAGATGAGCATCACTTATTCTGTTTGTCCAATTTCATTTATCTTCGAAAGTGATGTTTTCATATTTTTTCTCATATAACTGCTGCTTACGTTTTAGATCTTCCTGCCAACTACCTGGTTGGTCCGGGGCACCTAGAAATGCCCAAGTCCAACCTGGGCATTTCTGGGGGCTTTTGGAAGGTGATGAAATGGAGACTCATGAGACCAGTTTGTCCAGTTCTGGTGAGTCTTTGTGAATTGTGGCCTCAGCTTCCTGTTCTTAGCTGACAGGAGCAGCACACACTGTGGTCCTCTGCTGCTGGAGCTCATCTGCTGGACGTGTTGGATCAGTGGTTCCCAAACTTTTTGAGCCACAGCCTGCAAGATAACATTGCTTAGTGTACGTGACCCCTCCTCCCACGACAACAGTTAGTAATAGTATGATATCAGATCAGTCCTTAGGCAGGATCCTCCAAATGTAAGCCTTGCAAACTGTCAGAGTTGTCATGAATAAGGAGGATTCATGTGGATTTATGCATTGTGTTGATAAATGAGGGAGCTAAATTTAGATTTATCTCTGCATTAATGGTTTCATTTTGACACCCATGATGAAAATAAATGTTGGTTTTATATTTTTAAAAATGATCTGGCGACCCCTAGAAATCATCTTGTGACCCACATGTGGGTCCCGACGCACAGTTTGGGAACCACTGTGTTAGGTGGTTCCTCATTCTGATGCTCTGTTTGACCATTGCTTATTAGCTACTTCTGCTAAAAATCAACTCACTAGGTGAACCTAACATTACATGTCAGTTTAAATGTATTATGTGTTTGTCTTTATGTGTACAGAAATGTGCAGCCACCTGATCTTAGAAAAGCGTTCCCTGGTTACTGTGGCCTGATATTTCCTAAATTTAGACATGAAAGCTGCATTTTTGTAGGTTTCCTTAATCAAATATGAATCTAAAAACATTTCAATTGACTTGTACCTTATTATATAAATAAAATATCAATAAATACGGACAGACTGGCTGTAAATCAGGTGAAATATGCAGTGATAACTATTTGTTAGTAAAACTATGTTTCTGGTTTTAACACTGTAAAGTGTTAGTGTGTATATGTGTGTGTGTGTGTGTGGTGCTGAAGGGACAGCGACTTCATTGTTGAACTGGGTGTGACTTTGAGGAACTCTCCGTGGTCCTGATCATCTCTTGACCTCTGACGTCTGACACAAACATCCACGCGACGTGCGACACGCTTTCAGGAGGCATCGCATTACCCAGCTTTATTTCTCACAGACAGGCTGGACACTGGACAAGTCTTCAGCTTGGACATCTCCGCGCTCCGGCAGTCTACAGGTAATCCCTCATTTGGGAAACATCTGCCTCCCACAACTATCTGGATCGTTATTTTCGGACAAAGCTGTAGGTTTTCCCCTCATGTGCTGACTTATTCTGGATCAGACACATGAGTAAGCAAATCCAAATAGTTGCTGATCTATAATAGATCATAGATGAGGGAGGTAAAATCAAAAGCAGCATCCACTCATATCAGATTCCTCAGATCAGTTGGGGCTCTCTCTAATATGGGAGTGTTTTTTTCACGCATTTGCCGTACTGATTGTTTTTTTTTTTCTTTTGTGTCACAGTGCGACCACCTGCGCGTTTAAGCCCGGTAAAGGCGGTGGCTGTCCAAGCGAGAGGAGCTGAGATCAGAAAAGAAGAAGAAGAATAGGAAGAAGAAGAAGAAGAAGAAGAGGGGAAAGACTGAAACTCGTAGCCATGTCAACCACCGGGGAAGTGCCAGCTTTCTTCCAGGGTATGGGCTCTGACAGCCCCGCCAGGTCCAGGCAGAAATTCTGTGGCGTGTTCTGCCCGGTGGAAAGATCCACGGACAACAAGACGCTGGACTTTGATGCGCTGTCCGCGTGCAGAGGAAGGAGCGGCGGGCGCGTCATTGACCGACAGACCGACATCTCCCAGCCGAGGAAGGTGGAGATAAGGGAGAGCACGGGGAAAGAAGCCCTCCAGAACCTGGATGATAAACGGGTAATTGTTTTTATTATGATGTAGAGCAGGTGCTAATCTCTCCCTCTTTTTTTATTTCTCTTTTTTATGCATTTTTCCTTTCATATTCAACTCATCATGGTTGCCATTTTAGTCTAAAATCACATCAGTTGCCTCCAATTAAGTTAGTAAAAGCTTACGTAGCCTGGATCATCCAGACAACTTGGCCTGACTACGTTTCCCAGAAAGCATTGCGATGTAACAGAGTGGATTTGGGGCCCAGCATGCAGAGCAGCGTGAGGGAGTGGCTCTATTAGTCAAAGCTTAGAGTTGATTTATTGTTTGCGTTATGCTGACTGAAAGGTGAAGCAAACATCTGCAGATTCATCAGCTTTAGATGAAACATGAAGCTGATGGGGATGAAAACATAACCGCATCATTTCCTTGAGGTTCTTTGCTGTTTTGAGGTTCTTCATCAGCAGAACTGGGGGCGTAGAGTTGGTGCAAGCTGGCTCCGGCTTGCATGACTTGCAGGATTTAATGTATGGTGGTCAGCGACAGCGCCAACAGCATATGTCAGTACTTCCTTTACTTAATATTTGAGCACTCAGGATGCAGTTAAAAGCTTGGGGTGGTGGTGTTGAACCACAGTATCGTCTTTCATGTTGAGTGGCTGCAACAGCACAATCCACTCTTTACTCTCTCATCTCATACGTGCATATTAAGTTGCTCTCTTAAAGTCTGATACAACAACACAGTATGTGTGTGATCTGATCTTTTTGAATGATATTATTAATGTGAGGAGTTTATCAGTTTAATTTAACTGGATGTTAATCTCAGACCCATGTTTTAGGACATCCAATGCAACAGGACTACAGTGGTGGAAAGATTTTAACTTGTGTAAATATGATGTTAACAACATTTTTGACATTTAGAGACATGATCTGCTCCACCTGTTCTAAAACAATAACATAATAAAGGAACATTGCTCTAAATTAGACTGGACCACCTTTAATATTTGTCTCTTTATGGATAACGATTTACCACATAGAGAGTTTTTATTGCACTTTAACTTAGTTTCTTTGCTATTTTTATATTAGTAAAATGATTTTTTGTCTCCTAATGATTGTGGGTGTGACAAATTCTCACTTTAAAGCTTTGTTTGCAACATGCATGCATCGTAATGTAGCCGATAAAGTCTTTTATAGTATGATCTGATATAAAATATAAAATTGGAGAAAAAATTCTAAAGTGATGGTGCCAAATTCAGACTTTTTCTCTTAAAACATGAGCTTGTGTCTTATTTCAGTATTTTGAATACTGTCTGAAAATTATTAGATAAAAGTTTGGAAAACAATGAATATGTAATAATTAGAAATTATTATCTAAAGCATGAATTAACTTAATATTCATATTCTTGCTTGAGATCTCAGAAATCTGAGTTATAGTTTAAAATTCTGATTTACTACTTTCAGATCCTGACTTTCTCTTGAATATTCAAACATAACATTTCAGAAATTTGATTTAATATATAATCAGATGAGTTACTGTAGAATTCTGAAATAACTTCCTGAAATCTTTGGCTTAATCTTACACATGAATCTGACTGCTTCTTTATTTTAAAAAACGTTTCATTTTTCTCTAAATTCTTTCCTGAAATCTCTTAATCTTAAGGTCTGAGATAAATCCTGGAAATTCACATTCATCTAAAAAGAAAAGAAAAAGAAAGACATATGGTGCAGAATCTAAACTTGTTACTTCAATATCCTAACATATCTTTAAATTTTAATTTATATTTCTGATTTTTTATTTAGTACTTCAGATGTAATGTCTTAAACATTCTGACTTAGCATCACCTTATTCTGAAATAAGATCAGAATTAGGTTATCAAACTTCTGAGCTACAATTTAAAGTCTGACTTCATACCTAAACATGGGTATAAAAGGTTGGACATAAAGTATGAGTGGAAGATCCAAACCTTTCAGACTTAAAATCTAAAAATTATTCTTAAAATTTTTTTACTGATTTGAAAATCTTCATTGAGTTTTTAGCTCAGTTAATATTTCAAAACTATTGCTTTTAACCTAAATATGCTTATTAGAAGCTAAAATGTCTTACTTCTGACTTCCACCTCAGAGATACTGTTTCTAAGTTCTGATCCATTCCTCCAGTTTACATGGCAAATACTCAGACCGCAGTGGTTTTAACCCTTTTAATACCATGCAGGACATATTATCTGAGACCTAATACATCACCTGATGGTAAAAACTTTCCTCGAACTATGTTGAACAGAATCTGACGCTTGTCTTTTGCCCCCTGGAGGATATTTTTTTGCACTACAATAACTCGGATATAATAAACTTCACCAGACAGTAGTAACTGCTTTGGTATTTTTTATTTATTCCTTTTTTTCATTTTGTTAAAGAGCTAAAAAAAGATTTTACACATTAGCCTACATTTCATATATACCAAAGTACAAATCTGGTATCTTTTATTTTTTGTTTTAAACTGATCTAACATTTCAGCAGCCAGTTAAAAGGAGGAAAAAGCAACACACTTGATTTCCCTCCCTTATAGTGCCTATAGGGGAGGAGATAGAGGTGGCAGCCCTTCTGAACTCTGATTGGACACCCCAGGTGCCAGCTTAGGTGACTGAAAGGTCACAATAGAAACGTCTTTCTATCACCACTGCTACTAAACCAGCTGAAATAAAAATTTGAAGATGTTATCCTTCAGAAATATTGACACTGGCATCACAGTTAAGATATTTGTCAATATTTTCATGGTGGAGTTGAGTTCAAACTATAAAGACTGTTCGGTAACCAAGCTAGCATTGAGCTACATGGTCCGGGAGGCTGGCATGTGGATTTAAAAATAAGCTACAGGATTAAAATCTGAACGAATAACAGTGTAACTGATGCTTTATAGGAAGATGTGAGAGTTAATAGAAAGGAAGACATTTCTGACTTTTTATAAAGGGGATGGATGCAGATCAGGGTGAGGACAGACCCTGGTCCCAGCGTGGACCAAGCCAGGCAGATAGCTGCGGTCAAACACAGGATCCAGCTTACCAAACAGTAAACCAGAGGTCATCGATCCCCTCTGACCACAACAAGCTCCACATGCACCCCAGAAAACCAGGCGGACCTCTCTGTGCATTGCTGCATGCGCTGCATATTTCCACTTGATTCAGATTATTAACATAAAGCTGTTTTATTTCCCATGACACAGCAGTATTTGTAAGTGTGTGTGTTACAGTATCAGCCCTGTGATTGTGTTAACGTGTAACGATGTCTGAACATGTAAGCAAAAGCACAACTTTAAAAAAAATCTGAATATGATTTTATTTTATTCATTTGTTATTTTCATTGTTATTTCTAACAAAGTCAGTTTTATGTGACAGGATATAAAATCCTGCCAGAATCTCCCCCCTGCTGCCTGGGGAAGCTTGTCCTCTCTGCTGACACTTACAATCACTGAATGAAACTCTTTACATCTGAAAAACAAATCTCTTTTTGGCTTGAACTAAATTTCCTCCAAGAGCTGCAACAGATGAAGTGACTTGAGTTAAGATGGCTGCTGGGTGTTCCTTCATGAGGGTGTTTGCAGGCTGCGCTCCCTGGCTGCCCCCCCAACCTAATCCATGAGAGCAATTGATGGCATTAGTGGCTCTCCTGTCAATGGAGCTGGGCGAGGCTCTGCGCATGCTCCGTGCGGTTCTTTTATGGGGAAGAGGCTCTTTAGCGGTCCCTCCCGCCCCTCTTGTCTGACTCCGTCTGGGAAGGAAAGCTTTGGCGCATCGGCGGAGACCCGGAGGCTGTCAGGCGGCGACAGAAAGTTGACAGATACTTTAATTCTTCGCCTTTGCGGCCTCTCGAAGATCAGCTGCGAGATATTTCATCATCCCCACAGCCGCTTGTCCCTACTCCAAGCCCCCCGGCGGCAGCAGTAATCCGCACATCCTGCATTGAGAGCAGTCCGAGGCGCAGCGCAAAGACGAAGCACCGGCGAAGATGTCTGGATATCAGGGCAAGAAGAACATCCCCCGCATCACAGTGAGTCTGCATGCTGACGTAGCGGAGGAGAAAAACCCAGAGTGGTGTCCGCTGTGGGCTGGTATCGGGCCTGTGGGGTGTGGGTGCAGGATGTCACCGGGGCGGCGTGCGTCCCTGCGCCGCTTGCGCTTCGCTAAATCTCAGCCGTGGACGCGGCGCGCAGCGTTTTTTAGATTTACCATGAAAGCGGATCTCTTATTTTCCCAGCGACATGGCCACTGGGAGGGCGGCGCGCCAGAAAAATGTGCGGCTTTTTGCAGCATCTTTGCGACAAGTGTTCATTGTCTCGATTCAAAACGACGTTTACGTGTCAAGACGCGTTCTTATTTGTTCCAGATTCCAGATTCCCACTCAGCGCCGCATCTTTGTCTATGGTATGCATGGCAGTTGAGATTTCACGCCGCTGCTCTTTGTTAGACGGTGTGTGAGTGTGTGTGTGTGTGTGTGTGTGTGTGGCCGGGTATCACTGCACACCAACTGGTGGAGCAAATGCTTTCCCCGCATCCGCTGTTAAACGCGCAGAACCCCGCCGTAGTTGATGTTTTCGTCCCCCGCTCACTTCCATTTTGTAAAACCGGCCTCATTTCATTTATGATCTATTTCTAAGGTCGCTTAGGAATTAAAAGCACACGAAGTATGTCAGTGCGGGGCCGATGATCAGCCCTGAATTCTCAGGAGCTACAGGGATGGTGGTTCAATGGAAAGCAGAGAAGAGGGAGGGGAAGGGAGGGGAGCGAGGAAAGGGAGGGGACAGTGGCTCCTATTTCCTTCCATGCTTCTCTTTCAGCTGTGTAATGAGGGGAGGATGCATGTGGGCAGGGAGATGACTGTGTTTACATGGCCATGCCAGTGAAGTGAAATAACTCCAACATGTTGATCAGCTGCACCGACGTCCTGCTGCTTCATATGAACCATCATTATCCAAAGAGCCTCCACGGGAAATATCAGAGACCCAAGGGGTCAGGAGAGCTAGAGCCTGATTTATGCTGCCGAAAAAGCTGATATCAGGATGCGGATCAGGTCAGTGAAGGGCATTTTCAGCTGTTTGTGTCACCTGGGAAGCCATTCATTCCCATTTCTGCTCTGTTTGACCCACCCAGTGGTGTGTGGGCACATTTCAGCTAAAACCAATAACAGTGTAACGATGCGAGGTCTTTAAAAATGAGCCTATCCCAAAGTAGAATCCCAGCAAAGGTCGTCATATTGCCACAAAAACAGCAGGCTTCATTGAAACCAACTAAGATAACTGTTAGTGCAGAGTGAAGTCAGTTCTTTGTATGAACATCTTTATTCTTCAGCTCAGCCTGAGTCTTTACAGACAAGCTGTCTTGCTGTTGCTTTTCAGGAATATTGTTCTGAGCATCTCAAAGCTCTTTTGTTCTGATCTCTGTAAAGATGAACCCACACTACTTTTATCATGTTAACATCTAGATTCAGCCCTCTGTCTGACCCGTTGTCACTGGTTTCCAGTCCAGTTCTTGTGACATGTGGCACCTCTGCACCTCTTCCACGTTTCCCTTCCTTAACGACAGCCGCTCCTCATTGGACCATTTCTGACGAGGCTTCAGTGAACAGTAGATCGATCGCCTGAAGGTTCATCTGCATCTCTCAGGATTTTTTCAGATGCTTGTCATCTGCTCATATAAGCCACATTTTCAGCTAATAGTTTGTTGGAAATCACCTTGTTGGAGTTGAAATACTATTTAATGTCTGTTAAACTTTGATATCTTTAATATATTTCATATATTCAGCTGAAGAAATGGGAACTTTGGCCAATTGTTACAAAGCATCTAAAGAAACAACACTGCTTCAGCCACTGAATGATTCATAGGGTCAGTTTTATACAACTTTAACAAACTCTCTTTACATTTCTCTGATAATAGTCTGGTACAAGGACTGGACTGTATCCAAATAAAGCTTTGAAAGACCTTCAAAAAGCCTAAAGAACTTTTGCTCAAGATCCCCTTAAATGATCCGATGAAAGTCCCGACAGCTTGGAGGAAAGATGTAAAGACATAAAGGATGGCTGGACGTTTGCTCTGCGCTTCTGCTCTGCAGATACATAAATACAGGTCTGTCTCAGAAAATTAGAATATTGTGATAAAGTTCTTTATTTCCTGTAATGCAATTAAAAAACATGAAATGTCATACATTGTGTATTCATTACAAATCAACTG
>JAVQJG010269743.1:0-10767 GCA_036024015.1 Craterocephalus amniculus
GCATCTGGTCTGGGTCAACTTGTCAGAAGATGTGGATTGACTGTTTGCTTTACTGAAACAAAAGGGGTGAGGAGATGTTCAGAGTAGTTTACCCCCACATCATCAACCATGAGAATGGGTTAACCTGTGACACCTAGGTTGTAAATACAGTGTTGTTTCAGTCCTTTGAAGATAAAACTCACTTCTCTGCGAAGAGGGAGAGAAAGGAATCTTTAATCTTCCGTTTAACTGATTAAGCCAGCGTCGATAACACTACACATGACAGGAACAAAAAGGACCGTGTGGAGCAAATAAATAAAGCCAAGCATTACATTCGCCATTGTAGAGAGAGAGAAAAAAAAGGACAGCATCTGGGTCCTGCTGATGCGCGTCGAGAGCATTTGGAGCGTCAAGACAGTTTCTCCAACTTCGTCCAGCATCCAACTTTGAGAGGCTAAAGTGTCTCGCCGCTTTTGGTCTGAACGTGCCATTAGTGAACAATCTGTTTAATACAGAAGATCCATCTATCCATCTGATGGGGTCGCAGGTGCAGCAGTCTGAGCGGGGAACCCCAGACCTCCCTCCCCACAGCCACATTTGCCAGCTCATCTGGGGGTTATCCGGAGGAACTCCCAGGCCAACTGAAAAATGAGTCCCTCCAGCATGTCCTGGGCCTTCCCCAGGGTCTCCTCCAAGTATGACATGCCCGGAATACCTCACCATGGAGGTGTACAGGAGGCATCCTGACCAGTTGCCTAAGCCACCCATAGCTTGTGACCCTAGGTGGGTAACAGAACATACATCCACCAGTAATTTGAAAGCTGCAGAGTCCGCATCTCTTTAGACACCATATTAATCTGCTTATTGATCTCTCTTTTCATTCTTCCCTCACTTGTAAAGAACCCAAGATACCTGAACTATTTCCGGACGATGGTCTCAGATTTTGAGGAGCTTATTCTCATCCCAACTGTTTTACATTCAACTGCAAATCATTCCCACAGGAACTGTAGATCACAGCCTGATGAAGCCAACAGTAATACGCCATCTGCTAAAAGCAGAGAAATTCTACCATAAAAGTTATGAACACATCTTTGACAAAGGGCAATATTGGTGGAGTAGTGTCAACCCTCACCAGAAACGAGTCTGAATTAATGCGTACCAGGCTTGGGCAACAGTAAGTGACTGCACAATTTGTACTTGGAGGTCAAGTACTGCATACTCCTGGAGTACCCCCACAGAAGCCCCAAGAGACACAGTCAAGAGCCTTCTAAAAGTCCACTTAGCACATGTAAACTGTTTGGGCAAACTTATGGCCCCTCCTAGACCCATAAAAGGGTGTTGAGGTCCACTGTTCCACGACTGTGACAAACACCACACTGCTCCTCATCAGTCCAAGGATGGACCAGCAGATGAACCCCCCTCTACAGTACCCCAGAATAGACCTTACCATGGGGTTAAGAAGTGCGATCCCCCTGTAGTTGTAACAAAGCTTTGTTTTTTCTTTGTATAATCAATAACTTATGTAACATACAAGACCAGAAAGAAAATAAAACTGACAGCCAGCAGCTCCTGTCTTCCATTTATTGACAGACTCTTTCTCTAACTGACAGATTGTGGCAGGACTCCTGTGGAGATAACACTGAGAGGCTGTGATGATGCACACATACACACACTCACAAAACTTGTTTTACAGAAGTTCTATGTATTCACTATTTCAAAACAGACTCAGTAACACCAAAGTCTGTCAAAACAGAAGGGTTGCCACTCAGTGTGTGTGTGTGTGTGTGTGTGTGTGAGAGAGAGAGAAAGATTCCTTATTTTACCTCAAATACTCTGAAAGTCTCAGTTGTGTTTGGCTGAAATACATTAATTAGAGCAGGCAAATCATGTTATAATGAATACTTTAAAATTTCATGATTAGACAAATCAGTTCAGTGGATCAAAGCATACTCATTATTCCATAAATGGATATTGTGAAGCTTATTTCAAAGGCCTTTGTCCTACCCTGAGAACCAACTGAATTTTGTCTGGAAATATACTGTACTGTCATCGATGGATGAACTAATCCAGCTCATCAACTAAATCAAAAAAATGCTGCTGTTTCTTTCTGAGCACACAAGCCTTAGCAATGTAAATTCATACAAATCCAGCTCCTGAAGCTCCCAAGGTTACTTGTTTGTGGCCATCTACTTGGAGGCCACAACTTAGTAGCCATACAAGCAGTGCCCTCTGTAAGAGTACCAACTACATGGATCAACTTCCCAATCTAAAGATGGCATGCACACACATAGATGGAAAGCTTTTGATCAAATGAGACATGCATCCCCTAAAAACTTCCATCATGTTCATGCACATAGAAAGCACAATAGTTGGCAATAACAGAACCTATGTAAAATAATTATTGATACAACATTTTAGACTGTTGCTGAGTAAAAATCAAGTTTACAGCAGATCTGTGAGCTAAAAAGCAAAAATACCTTTGGACTTGGACAAAATACCTTATTTTAATTAATTAAAAGATCAATAATTCTTGTAACTTTCATGTTCCATCCAGATCTATATTAAAAATAGTTTTGTTGCTGGAGGACAGTGTGATAGTAGTTTCTCTGCATAAACAACACGGTGCACCCTGCCTCTCACAGAGTATATGGCTGTTTGTGGCTGCTTTGATGAATAAATAAATTTAAAGAATAAGAAATAAAACCTTCTAGCTCACTCTAGTACTTTCCCCTGCAAGGCTACTTATATTAAAAGATGGAATATTTGACACCTGTAGCTTCGACCTGACAGAAACCATCATATAAAATTCATTTTAATGTCTTTGCTAATGACAGAAACTCAACTCAACTTTATTTATAAAGCACTTTAAAGCAACCATAGCTGCCACAAAGTGCTGTACACGTCAGCTAAATGGTAACAAATAAAATACATAAATAAAACAATTTAAAAAAAACAGCATGAAAATAAATCTAAAAAAGATAAGACCAATAACTAAATAAACAAAAACAAATAAAACCAATAGCTAAAACAAACCATAAAACACTGAAATAGAAACAGAAACAGAGTCTCATACTGAGTGTTGTGGGAAAAAAAGAAAGAGATAAAAGTTCTTAGTTCCGATGAGCAAAATCGCTCTGAGTTTATTGAGACTCGTGCACAAGGAGAGCCGTCACCCAGACACACGAGGCATCTGAAGGAGGACTCTGCCTACAATGATGAGGTCAGACTTTTTATAACCTTGCAGAAGATGTGTATTCATTACAGAGGTCTTTTGTATTCTTAGTAGTAAAAACAATGGTTCAGACAGGAGAGGAAATCAAGCAAATGGTCCCCAGGATGTCAGCCTTACATGTACAGTTTCTGGGTCTTAAGGTGTTAAAGCAAAGCAGGTCCTTTGTCCATTGTATGCAGACAGCATCTGCATTTGCTTGATGCCATTTGGGTGGGTTGATTAGCTCCTAGATGTGAATTAGGAGCTTGCAGGAAGAGTGAATTAATTTGATTAGCTCAGACAGTTCTTTAAGCTAAATACAAGTTTCTAATAGGAAATCAAATTAAAATGTATTAAAACAATAAAATTTCCATCACAGGACTTCACTGTATTATCAAATTTTTCCTTCTCCGTTATACTCTTCTTTCTTTTTTCTCCTCTCCTACTCCCGCTGAAAATCAAGCTCAATGGTTTGCATCTGCGAGACGGCTTCCCACTGCATAGCGTGGGCGTTGGTATGTAAATTAGCTATGTTCAGCTGTGGACGCAGTGTAGCTACTGTGGTCAGAAAGAGTCCACGCCTTTTACCGATGCATGGGTTGACTTTATTCCAATTAACCACGAAACAACGTGAAAACTAAAATAAAAAGAAACATCATTTCAATAGTGAATCATCACGAGCGGTCTTTCTAATAAAATACACCACATACAGTGACATGCTCTCTTTATCAGCACAATGCCCCAAATAACTAAACAAACGGCTTATAAACATTACCGTGTTCGCCTGGTAGACCAGCAGTAGAATCATTAATAGCAGTGTGAAAATCCACCCGAAGTCTCCACATTCTTTCTCTCTTTGGTGCCTAATTAACAGCTTCCGGTGATTAACAGCTTACGGTGTGCAGTATGGACTTTTCTGACAAGTCCATCATCATCTTCCTATGCTTTCAGAACCTTGGCAAGTCTCCAACTGTTACGAGGAACATCTTCTTCTTTAATGATCACAATATCATTAACTTGCACATTTTGTCGAGGTTCATGCCACCGCTGCCTAAGCATGAAGTTGCCAAGGTATTCCTTTCTCCACCTGTTCCAAAATTGCTCAGAAAGGTATTGAACTCGCCTCCATCTTTTTCTAGCATACAAGTCTTCCTCAACGAATCTGCCAGGAGGGGGCAGTGCAACAGAAGATTTCATGGTGAGGAGATGATTGGGTGTTAGCGGCTCCACACTGTTTGGATCACTCATGGTGTTGACTGTAAGAGGCCGATTATTTACAATGGACATCGCCTCATAGAAAAATGTCCTAAGAGATGAGTCGTCCAACCTTCCAGTGCTCTGGGCAAGAACTGAGACACTTACACTCTGCACTGTTCTATTTTGCCGCTCCCATATGCCTGCAACATGACTGGAGTCTGGTGCCTTCATACAGAAATCGCACTGTTTATCTGCCAAAAAGGCAGCCACCCTTTCTTGACCCATCTCTTGCAGGGCTCTTTGCATTTCATTTTTGGCCCCCACAAAGTTTGACCCTTGGTCTGACCTAATCTGCCTAACCACTCCACGGATTGCTATGAAACATTGTAAAGCATTAATGAAGGCATCTGTGGTCATATCCTCCACCATCTCGATGTGAACTGCTATGGAGCATAGACAGGTAAAGAGAAGCCCATAACGTTTCTGTTCTTTTCTGCCTTTTTTTGTATAAAACGGACCAAAACAGTACATACCACAGTATGAGAACGGTGGTGAGGATTGAACACGATCACTTGGAAGATCTGCCATATGTTGTTCTTCTGGCAGGCCACGAGGTCTTTTACATGGGACACATTCTCGTATGTACTGAGCAACTGCTTTGTTTCCACTGACTATCCAGTATCCACTGGCTCGAAGTTCATTTTGTGTCTGTCCCCTGCCTTGGTGTTGAATTGTTTGGTGATGGTGTGCGAGAACGAAGCTTGTGATCAAACTATCCTTTGGGAGGATCATAGGGTGTTTTAGGTCAAAGGGCATAGAGGCTCTCTTCAGTCTTCCTCCTACTCTCATTATGCCATGATGCATGAAGGGATCAAGTTGATTCAGCCGATGGTTGCTTGGCAGCTTTCCGGATGTTTGGCTAAGTATGTTCAACTCTTTTTCAAATGCATCCCGCTGTGCCAGTCTGATAAGAGTATATGTGGCGTTCCGTCTTTCCTCCACATTTAAAGGTTCTGACGTGTTTGTCTTGCTAGAATGCCGTTGGATCCTTGCAATAACATTCACCAGGGTGGTCCATTTTGGTATTTTTGTCAGGCGCTGTAGAAAATCTTCTTCCTTGGTCACTTCGGTTTTCAGAGCTTGAGTTGATTTGACCTCAGGATCTCCCACCAGTAGTTCAGATGATCCTTCATGTGCAACTACGTTCCTTTCCCATAAGAACTTGGGTCCTGAGAACCAGTTTGACTTAACCAGCTCTTCTAACTTGAGGCCACTAGAGGCATGATCTGCTGGGTTCTCTTCTGTATCAACGTAGTGCCACTGTTTGGGGTCCGTGTTTTCCCGAATCCTCTGGACGCGATTGGCAACGAAGACATGAAATCTCCGTGCTTCGTTGTTGATGTAACCTAGGACCACTTGTGAATCTGTCCAGAAGTATTCTTTGTCAATCTTGAGCTCCAACTCATTCCTCCATAACACTTCCAAAGTTTTTGAGTAAGAAGCATCTAGGAACCTGAACCATTTCCAGGTTTTTTAAGTCTTTTAACCAACTCTCCCACCTTGGCTTCAAGTCATGTGGTAATGGTTCATCCCAACTGAATCCCCTCTGACACATGTCCTGTAGCACTCTTTTTCCTTGCAGGATGAATGGGGCAAAAAAAAACATTGGATCATATACAGAGGCTACTACTGACAGAATTCCATGTCGTGTTGCTGGTTTCTCATCCAGTGTGACTCTAAAGGAGAAGGTGTCGTTCTCAACATTCCAGCTTACTCCTAGGGCGCCTTGAACTGGAAGGTCATTGTGGTTGAGATCAACCTTCTTCACCCCAACAGCGTGTTCAGTTGGACAGATTGATTCTAGCACCTCTTGACTGTTGGATGTGAATTTGTGTAGGCGGGTCAATGACGTGACGCCCACTTTTTCTGTCCGGCTTAATTATTTCCATTAACACAAACCTCAGAATACACAAAAAAGGAACATTTTTGTCTCCTGCTTCCCCCGTATACTGGCCCACTTTATTTTTTTTACCAAATAATTTAGTTATTGATTATTTTTCTGCTTTCTGAAGTGTCAAAACTGTCCGGCCTTAACTTTCGTTTGGACAACTGGTTTAAAATCACCTTAAATCAGTTTAAATATAAACCTTGCCCTATTTGGGATCATTTCTTACATGTTTTACATTCATTTTCAAAATTCTGAAACATTTGCACATATATTTCCATCATAATATAAAAAGGAATTTTGTCCGCAGATGTTCATTTTATGAAATATCATCCGGGCGACCATCAACAAAAGCAAAAGTTTTAACTTTTATTTTGAAACTACCAAGGACAACATCTTGTGTCATGCAGAAACATCTGAGGAACTTAGCAGAACATCTGGGAGGTCAGTATGTCCCTTGCATATTAGCAAATAACTCTGTTTTTTAACTGCTGCGATGTTGTGGCCACTTTTGCATGTCATGTGGGGCGATCAAAATTATACTGAAAATAACGAGTTTTATCTGTAAATCTATATTTTGATGATAAATTTGATGGTGACTTGTCTTATAAAGTGCCTACCTTGGTTTCTGTAGATAATCGTTTGGCTGTTATTTTTGAGTAAACCTGAAAACATCATGTGGGGCGACAGAGTATCATATGGAGCAACCTCTGTTTTTACATAATAAATATTTTTCCTAAATAGTTTTTGTATATTTATATTTTCTATATGATTAAAAAACATGAAATTCATTGTTTAAGCAGAACATGTTAATATTTTGACATATATTTTTGAAAAAACACAAATTTTCCATTCCTATGTAGGAATAAGCATTTATTTTTAATTATTGTGTTTTTGTATAAGAGAAATGTAAAAACTACATGGCATGACATTCTATTAGGTAATTATGTAAGGGATAGTGCCCGACGAGGTGACCATTATCAGAAATTAATGGACGACGCGGAGGCGTGAACCGTCCGACGCGAAGCTGATGAAAGATGAAATCGGGGTTGGTGGGACTACCCCGACTTTCCGAGTTGGATATCCGACTTTGCAGAGCGTTCGGGTTGCATTTCCAACTCGGAACTCGGAAAATCCAACGTCCGAGGACAAAACGAACGCACCATAACTCTGATGCAGTTCGGACTTTCAGTAGCAGAATTAGTGTCGTGTTCCAAACCTGCACAACATTAACGTCTTTTTTACATTACATACAGTGGCTCCTGTTGCTGCTTCTGGCCGGAAGAAAATTCTAATATCCCTCCTCTTTGAAGGGGGCGGACGAGGCAGCATGATTTGGCAACACGCATTTCTGTCAGGGCTGTGTGAGTGTGCGCGTGTGTCATCAGCCAATCAAACGTGTGTATGAGGGAAAAAATGGACCGGCACATTCAGCAAGTAAAAAGGGGTAAATATAAGTCTGAACATAATGAAAATAATTCACTTAATAATGGTAGGGTCAATTATATCCTCACACATATGAGAAGACGATCTAAATTACATATGTAACTGGGCTCATTATATAATATATGAATAAGGTTGCTTAATATAAAATATAAAATAAGGTTGAGTCACCTTCTGCATTTGGAGATTTTGCATTTAGCATTTGGAGAACTTAGGTGATGAAATACATCAGTCTTGACCAGAAAATCATCTTGGAGAACTTTGCAGATGAACTGCATGTGTAACAGATTTATTCTGTGTTTGTTTCTACTCACATGCAGACAGTAGATCCTGTACAGTTGACACACATCTAAGTGTGGAGGAAAGAGAGTTTATAAATCTTTTTTGGCAGATTTGATTTGAGGGGGCAAGGTGTTTGTTTGAGGGGGCATTTCCCCCTCTTGCCCCTGATTTGGATCAGTGTTTAGGATGTATTCTTCTTGTCTTAGTTTGGAAGGTTTTATCAAGTTTAGGTGTTTTAGTTTTTAATGAAGATTGGCCCAGCTGATAATCAGATCCAACTTTAAACAGGTGCAGTTATTTCCAATTGTTTGAACTGCATTAGCACAATTTTTTTCTGGCATTTCTTCCTAAACTTCTGCATGTTTTAAGACATTTCAGCTCATTTGGTTCCCATGAAGCACAGCTCTTCACGGCTGAAGGCCGCTGCAGAATGGATGGACTTCTTCTGCTCGGCTCGGTTCCATATGCTTCATCATTAAAGGCACGGCTGTTGTAAGGAGTCACATATAAATGTTGAATCGCAGCAGCGCGCGGCAGGACTCCAGAGACGACAGATGTTCGTGCAGAGACAATTAATTAACAACCGTCAGAAACCCGGAGGGACAACAGGGAGAGTCTGGACATCACGGTCACAGAGATCTGGTTCCGATCTTGTTCTGATCCACTGGATGTTGACTGTTAGCTCCACCACTGACCAAAGATAGTTTAACATTTACCAACAGATTAACTCCAGTTATCAGGGCAATATTTGTTTTCTATATTGTTGAAAAAGAAATCTAAACAAACAATTTTATATTTAAACACTTATTGTAATTGGAAGTAAAAGTGTTTTTAAAAAAAAGATTAAATATATCTTGCAAATATAATAGGAATAATTATACTTTCTCAATGGCTTTTGATAGAAGTGTCCATCCTCAACATCAGCTGATGGCTTCCTGAGAATTTTACTTGGGTAACACCTCTAATAACACATTTGTAAAACTGTTCATGCTTACTTTTTGACCTTCTACTTTTCCTCATCACACATTATTTACAGTATAGGAATACTTAACTATTTCTCAACTACTTTAGTAATTCCCTGATGAATTGGGCATCTATCCTCTAGTTTGCATTGAGATTTGTGTTTTCTTTTAGGAAGAGATAGCATTTAGATTTTCGACCATTTTCCAGATGAATTTACTCTGACACAGTAACACTTGTCTTAATTCTGATAATTCTGTAGTAATTTCACAGCTTCCTTTTAAGACCAACATTATGCATACAGCTGTTGCAGGTGTGAAAATATACTGTGTGTGTTTTAGGGGTATTACAATCTTGATTTTTTATCGAAATTGATCGAAATTACATCCAGATCTCGAGCATCGAAGACAAGAAGAGGATAGACAGTAGTAGAAGTAATACAGACGCGGCTGGATACATTTTAATTGTTCAACTGTTAGTTTACTAGAGGGTAGCTTCCCTCCACCTTCGGGTGGGGGGACGGGTCCTGACTGTCATTTGTGCATATGCGCCGAATGACAGTTCAGAGTACTCACCCTTTTTGGGGGTCCTTGGAGGGAGAGTTGGAAAGCGCTCCCTCCGGGTACTCGTTCTGCTGAGGGACTTCAATGCTCACGTGGGCAACGATAGTGAGACCTGGAAGGGCGTGATTGGGAGGAACGGCCCCCCTGATCTGAATCCGAGTGAGGTTTTGTTGATGGACTTCTGTGCTCGTCATGGAACACCTTGTTCAGGCATAAGAGTGTCCATATGTGCACCTGGCACAAGGACACTCTAGGCCGCAGTTCCATGATCGACTTTGTAGTCATATCGGCGGATCTGCGGCCGCATTTCCTGGACACTCGGGTGAAGAGAGGGCGGAGCTGTCAACTGATCACCACCTGGTGGTAAGTTGGCTCAGATGGTGGGGGATGATGCCGGTCAGACCTGGCAGGCCCAAACGTGTAGTGAGGGTCTGCTGGGAACGTCTGGCAGAATCCCCTGTCAGAAGGAGCTTCAAGTCCCACCTCCGGAAGAGCTTCAGTCATGTCCCGGGGGAGGCGGGGGATATTGATTCCGAGTGGGCCGTGTTGCGCATCTCAATTGTTGAGGCAGCCAGCCGGAGTTGTGGCCATAAGGTTGTGGGTGCCTGTCGCGGCGGCAACTGTGAACTCGCTGGTGGACACCAGCAGTGTGGGATGCCGTCAAGCTGAAGGAGTCCTATCAGGCCTTCTTGGCTTGTGGGACTCCATATATATATATATATATATATATATAGGGGTGGGCATAGATTAATTTCTTTAATCTAGATTAATCTCACCGCAATCTTTGAGTTGATCTACATTAATCTAGATTAAAATGGCTCATTTTAAGCAACAGCCATGTCAACGGACGCGCCAGTTCCACAGAGTAAATTCAGGTATTTCATAGTGCTTTCCACAGAGACACAGGCTGTGTCCGAACGTGCGCCCTATGCCCTAACCCTCAATCACTGCATAGGGCTGCACTACATAGCGCACTATGTAGGGCACTCATTCTGACAGCGATTCGGACACGAAGCTCACTACTTTCTCCCCGCCGTGGATCACGTGACTACCAGCCGTTGCCACAGGAACCCCAGACGCCGTGAATATATCGGTCCCTATCGTCGGTCCAGATCAAATCTACACTGTCATTAAAAAATTATATTATATCCTTAAATCGTGTTTTATTCTTTTCTGTTCAGATGTTT